>JACXSJ010002001.1:0-50349 GCA_014851325.1 Pentalonia nigronervosa | reverse complement strand
TGTAGTACGCAATTTGTACGAATTTCAGAAACGAGCATACAAATTCGTACGATCTTCCTTCCAAATAAAAAATACCGTTCCAAACATTTAGGCATCCTCCCAACCCCCCAAAAGAAAACCGATGGCGTCAGTATGCTTTTTCTATTTAGAACGCGGTTCGTATGAAATTGTATGCTTGTTTCCGAAAACGATAGTTAAGAAACTAGTTATTGTATTTAAGTTATTGTGATTTACAAGTATTAAAAAATTATTTGCGACTCAACCAATGAACATATGACTCATCACCATAGGAGGTAATACTGATACTGGAGGTGCTGTCCATCCCTTCTATATGTTTTGAAAACGAAAACTGAAAATCCCTTGATCCATGTATGTTTAATTAAGACACTTATGTACTTAAAGATACGGTAAATAATAATTAATATATTTCTTTCTATTTAGATATATTATCAAAAAGAATCATAGGAGCAAAAAGTAGGAGGCTTTAAGGGCTAAGTCCTCCAAAAAATATAAACAAAAGAATTTTAGCGCCATCGCTGCAGTGTGTGGAGACCTTTTAATAAATACGATATTGTCGATATTATATAGACGGTGTTGTAAATTACTTGAGTAAAAGCATTTGAGTTAAAAATATTTAAATACTTTTAAGTACAAAATGTGTATTTTAAATACTTTCTCGAAGTATTTTTCTAGACTTTTTAGTTGCAAAATCTTCAATGATTTTTTCATACTTTAAATTTTTGGACTCTTCTTTTTCTATAGCTAATAAAGCTAAGCCAGAAATACGCTATTGGGACATGGTAGGTACTTGTCAAATACATTTTTATAAGTTTTAACTTTGAGAAATCGTGTTCCATATTAGCTAAGTTATTGGAATAGTAAACATTATCCTAATAGCCACCTAACCTAATCATGTATTAAATCATGGGACAAAAAACACACACTGATGCCATCAGTTCTCTTTTGGGAGATGCTGGGGAAATGCCCAAATATTTGGAACGCTATTTTGTACTTGGAAGAGAGGTCGTACAAATTTCGGAAACGGGCATACAAATTCGTACGAATTGTGTACTACATGATGGTACCGAAAATCGCCCTAATACCATCGATTCTTGTGGTGGGGGGGAGTACTGGGGAAACGTTTCTCCAGCACCACCCCAGTTTATAGTAACTCGTACAAATTTGAAAAATGGTCATACAAGTTCATACTAATTGCACACTAAATATTAGCAAAAAAAAAATATAATGAAAATCATATGTGGGGGGTGCTAAGGTAACGTACGTGATGGATGATTGTTTATTTATTATTTTTATCTTGTCTTATATTCTCTATCTAAACGATGTAAAGGAATTTCTAAGTAACTATGTTTATTATTTTTCCTTTTTAATTTCAGAAATTTCTATAACAATTTCCATTTTATTTATTAAAATATTACATAGCATATTTTATTTTCAATAAATTTAATGGAAACGTTTGAGTATTTAATTTGAAAAATATTTTATATATCGCATACTCTGGTAATACGATAACAACGGGCGTCGGGTGTTGCGATGGTTTTACAATATTTTCGTGTTTTTGATTTATTTTTTGGAATATCTATAGTAAATTACAAGCATTTGCTACTGGAAAAATATTTTGTACAAAGTGAATATTAGACGAATAATTTCAAAATACCCCATATAAAAAACATCGAAAGTATGACTATATAAAAAGAATATAGTTTTTTCGGTCGAGATTAAAATCGCCAATTTTGGTTTAGTCAAAAACATTCCACTTTATCGGTATCTAATAATAAAAACGATCAAGTTTGAAAAATATATTAGCCATGCGACGTATTACAGAACTGTGGAATTTCTTTTTTATCGAATAGTAAATTAATTGAACTTAGATTTACTACAACAACTGTATACCTAGGTACCTCATTTATTTTTATTGATTATTTATTTAAAAAAAATACAATCTATTCAATATATATATATATATTTACAATAAGAATTTATGTGATATTAAAGAGGTTCTTAGTATGCAAAACTTGACGAAGAAACCGCCATAATAGAAACTTGACGGTCATGTTTTATTATTTGCAAGCAGACGTGAGATATCTGCTGTGAGAAGGGTTTGATGGAGTAATCATATATTTGATCTCTGATATAAAAGTCGTATAACAATTAGCTAGTATTAGTTTATTGATTTGGTGTAGAAAATTAAGGATTTGATTTATCGTTTGAAGTGGTGTGGGAATTGTGAGAGGGATTTTTTTTTTGATTGTAGATAAGTAAGGTGGGGTGACCCAAATTTCGTTTGTGAGTTGGCTTATGTTGCAGGGATATTTACAATTTGGGTGGGGGCAAAACTGCAAATATTTTGGGTTTTGAAAGTTGATAATGAATTTGGCAGCCTCTGCAATTTGGGGGTTGTTGACCTCGACAATGAGCGCATGTAAATGGTAATCTTATTGTTTGGTGCATAAGGATGATTCGTGGTTTTCAGTTTTAAAGCTAAGTGCTGAAAAGGCACAGTGCGGCTGTATTGCGCACGAGTTGAGTAATATACTGTTAATGTTACCACGCACTGACTTTTTGGGATTTTATGATGTCGGAGTCAAACCATTTTTTTTTTAAACAAGTTTACGATTAAGACAGTAAATTGCATATTTGGCCGTATTAAATATCAATAAAACTTTATTATTTTATCTGCGTTTAAACCTGAGTTACATTTTGAGTTCTTAGGTGGTTAAGTGTGTACACGTCGATGACATCACGTGATTGACGGATTATGTAAAAAAAAATTCGATACAGCACATAATTATTTTTAATGATGGCCGATGGGATTTGAATTGTTTTGGTATGCCTTTCATTATTGATTTCGAGTTAGGATTCGGTCGTACATAATTTTATAGTTTTCTCTGATATTATGACATGATAATCTTAATGTTCGACACAATATTAAATTATAATACGCATGTCACCACAGTTTATTAAAGAGTGTTTTTTTGTAGCATTTTTCAATCGTTGTATTAGTTAGTAATAATAACAATAATAATTTTCCCAATATAAAAATAGAAATATTCAATGTGATGTGTATGAAGAAATATTGCTGAATAATAATAAATACATAATATACACTTAGTCCGCATTATATCAGAGAATATAAAAAAAACAATCACATAATATGAAAACCTTAATGCACAATACGTTGAATGCATAAATAGTTTTCTGCATGGAAATGCATTTCGTAAAATATAATATAAATTGTGGGTACATTTTTTATTTTGTAATTTTCATTTTACATAGTTAATAGAACCATTTTCCCGTTAAGTTCTCGTATTTGTAATTTAATTTACTACTCGAGTTTTATTCGATTGTTTTTTGAATGATTTTCATTTTAGCTCTTCGTCCCACGAGGACTATAAATATAGGTACTACACGAAACGTGTTAATGGCGACAAACCGAACTCGTTAATTCGCCTTACAAGCTACACACTACACAGCTGCAGCGTGTTTGTACTTTATGCTATGCTGATGATATTATATTTCATCCAAAACCAGGGGTTCGAAAAAATAAAAATTACAAAAATAGTTGGCCGGAATGTCGTTTGAAAAATAAAAAATAACGAATAAGTCCGGCACGTATTGACGTGCGATGGGCGTCGAAGGTTACAATAACAATGTTATATATACCGATTATAGGACTTCGCGATCGACTTATCATTAGAGTAGGTAACCATTAAAATAACTATCGTATTGTCGGTGCAAAACACTTATGACTCACCCCACAGTACGATTATTATAGTAATTTGGCGTGAAATAAAATATTGTATTAAACGTGCAGCTGCAGTAGTCGACGGTGAGAGTTACGACATCATAATAATTATTCGAAAAAACCTATTACTGAATTACCATTATTATTGGACGTAGGTAAGTTCCCACATACCTAGCTATGCCTACGACGATTATTCAGCACGCGAGGTTTCTCGGACGTTCAAAATAATATGTGATCATAATATGATAATTGTTATTATACATAATATTTTTGCGTGTCGCGCAATAAATTGTCGGTCGTGGTGTTTTTTATGAAAACGGAAATGACTCGATTAACACGAGGACGACGGTTGGACAAAATATAAAAGGCAATGATCATGATTAATAACAATAATAATAATAATATCGCAAATAGTCGTCTCCCCGCGGGAAAATAATGAAACAGTCCGTCCACGCTCTAGCCCACATCCACGACCTCGGCCGACATCGTGACCAAGTCCGAAATGTGCACTACAGTTAAAGAAGTAATAGTACATGTATAGTCGATTGATTGTTCGCGTGGACCACGCCGCCCCGCCGTCGTTGTCGCACACACATATCTACACAGAACCGTGGTATAAGTGCATGGTGGTGGTATACGTACGTCCGCGTTGTGTTTGCGTGATAGTGATTTTGGTTAAAAAAAATGATACGTTTTTCAAAATATTGAAATAAATTTTAATATCACATTATAGGTTAGTCCTGCAGTGGCGACGAAAATAGTCATTTTACGAAGCAACCACTTCGTTTAAAAGAGGCGAAGGGATGGGCATCCTTATGATTCCAGACACGTTTATAATTGACGAAAAATGTATGTACTTTTACAAATCGTGTTTGGTGGGGTGGGGATTAGCCCATAACATTAACGAGAGAAAAAATGAACGGTTGGTTAGTAATATTATTATATTATTATTATTTTTTATATTTATATTATATTATTTACTTATATCAAATAGTTGGTTCGTAGAAAAATAGTTTACACCGCCAATGTGGATGTTATTCAAATTATAGACGTACAGTAGAGCATAGAGCACATACTTCATTGTTAGATTATGTGTTTTAAGAAAATTTTATTTAGTTTATTTTTAGCAAACGTTTTTTATGTTTCAATTTCAAATTATTAAATTTCACGAATTTCTGAACAATTAAATATCTGATATTAAATATCACTAATCTACCGACAAGAAAATTCCGAAAAACCGACCGTAGTCATAATAATATTACGTTGTATACAAGTGCTGAAGGCACTGTGTTTTCGCTAATGTCAACAGCCCACAAACTTATTAAATTCGATTACGAGACGAAAATTGATTTGACATTATTTCACACTAAACCTTACCATAATATAATAAGTTGTGTATTGTAAATATAATATGTATTTATTTGTATAATGTAACATACGTTGCATGCGCAAAATAAAATAATGAAACATTTTTCCATAAGAAAATAATTTCTAAAGGATTTTTTGTTCAAATATTTCAATCTGTTATAGTCAGCTTTTCTTATGAGGATATTCATCGCAAACTGAGTGGTCCGTGGACTTTTTTTTTGTTCCACGTGATATTCTGTGGAATTATATATAAAAATAAAAAAAGATATTAGTAGGGATAGTACGAATATTAGTACCTATAAATTTACTCACGGAATTTTATTCCAGTAAATAAATTTATAGACAGTTTATAATTATAAATGTTTAATGCCATAAAATTTATTTACTGAATTTTTCTTAAGGGCAAGTAGAAAAACCTATATATGGCTTATATCCTTGAGTAATTAACATAAAAGTAATTTTAATTCATGATACAATACGTCAATAGTAATTTTTTATTGTTATTTCATCGCATTCTCGTTAAAAAAAAAAAAAAAAAAAAACTATAAATGTGGATATTTTAAATCAAATAGAATAGCAAAAAATAAAGGTTTAAAAAAATAAAAAATAAAAAATATAAAAATGCATTAATTCTCTCAAAACGAATATAATATTAAACATTTGTTTTTACGGCACTTTTGTTTAGTGGTGCAAAATACATGGTAATAGATAGTCAGATAGCCTATATGCATTGTAATCCATCATCCGTGTACACTTTTATTGTCACAGAGTTTTTTTTCGCCCTGAAACACTGGCGGTCGGCATATATGGAGGTGTTGGTCAAAATTCAATATTTACTCGAAAATTACCATTCAGTTAACCTCTTCGTGTCCATCTAAAACACAGTAATTATACACATTCGAACATATAATATTGTGCCGCGTGTATACCATTATTGTCGTACACGACGGGATCGTAATTAAAAACGAATTCGACCCATGTTAATGTAAGTATATTATATTATCCAAGAAAACGAAACGGAACAAAACGATATTAGCGAATGGCGATATTGATTTTAGAATAAACTCTGCATGCGAACAGGAAAAAATGCTTAGATTCATTATTGTTGTTTGTCAACACAAAATATGTTTAATGAGACTTAATGCCGAATTGAATTGAAAAGCTACGGGCGATTTTGAGCTTCGTGGATTACGCAGCATTACTGAACACATGCCATAATATTATATAGCTATGATTAAAAAGGTTATTCGGTGCAGGCTGCACAAAAAAAAAAAAAAACAAAACAATCGTTAAAGTTTTACAACAGTAATATATACAGTATATAGTTGTAGAAGTAATAATAATATCAAACATATTATTATATAATTAATAGCATAGTTATAAGAAATTAGAAGAGGATACCGAATAGGAATTTACTAAATAAATTGTATTTATGAATATACTGAATATTTACAGAAAATTTTATATTATTATAAAATAAATATCTGAAAAAAATTATAGTAAACCATTGTAAATTTGAAAACAACTACAGCCGGTATAATTATAAGGCCTTCAAAATATAATATAATATTAAGTATAAGATCATAGTATGAAGAAGCGAAAAAAAAGATGTAATCAATTAAAGGCTACGTTTATAATATAAAAGTTGATTAAAACAAGTGTTTTAAACGATTTCCTAAACACTTAACAACCCTGTTTCCAGAAGACTTGGTTTTCGATGCCATACACTTAATAGCAAACACTTTTATCTTGAAAAGTATTAAGGTTTTCGAAAATATATTTTTAACATAATTTAAAGTCATTAAAAAAGTACATTTCTGAAAAAATTATATTTTTTATCTTTATGATTTTTTGGGTTTTACTTTTTATCAAGTGTTTTTTTTTTAATTTAATATGACGCGGGTTATACTTATGTTTATTTTTAAACATACAAATTGGATTTTGAAGGACTATTTTAATAGTTTTGACTTTTAAATGGGTTATATTTGAAGGTTAGATGAGTTATGAGCGGAATGGTATGGCACAGGGGTACTCCTCAAAATGTTGGCTCAATTATTGCGGTTTCATTTAAACTGTTACTACCTTTTAATAACTAATTGAATACTCATGTAAAATATTCGATTTATATGTAACTATTCTAAAGAAATGTTGTATTCTTAAAAATGTATATCGTTGTTCAAAAAAATAAAAAACACAAACAATTATAACAAAAATAATATGGTTGATTAAAAAAAATTCAAAATACGTATGATGCAAAAAACATATTTTTGAAAACTTTTACAGTTATGGAAAATAATGAATGTTCTTCAATATTATAAGTGAATTGACATGTATCATTGTATCATTAGGAGTTTACAGTTCAGTTCTAGATTTGAACTTCCTGAATTTCCTGTGATAATACATCTAATTGAGTCCAATAAAACAAGATAGTTTTTGGTATTGGATTTTCGTAATTTTATCTAATATACGTCATTTATTAAGTACAAATTATATGAAATAAGTACGGAATAGGATGAGATGACCTTTTTTTCACACAAATATAAGTCAGCGATATAGTCGATCGTTAGTACTCGATAGTGGTGATTTTTGACAATAATATTATATAAAAAAAAAAACAATGTGTATATTAATTAGTTATTAATGATTTTATACATTTATTCAGCACTCGATACTTAATTTTTTTAATCTTTTGTGCACTGACAGTTGCAAGTCTGTAAAGTAGAAGAGAAATATTTTTTGGACTCAATTAGGTTATTTTTCGGACCGGATCAGGTGTACACTTGGCTGATTACGGACTCAACATTAATACTCGCGTATCGTCGTCGTCGTTTCGATAGTCATAACGATATTTCGTTATCTCGTCACCCGTTTGTTTTGCGTTCCGGTGGCATTCGCGCGTCGGTCGTCGTCTCGTCACGTCCGCGGCGGCGGCGGAGTGAAATGATAATATGAATTGCGGCGGAGAAAAATCGAGTGCGCCTGTCGATCGGACGCTGTTCGGAGAGAGTGATGACGTGACGCGCGCGGCGGCGGCATATAATACGCCTGGGCAAGTGATGTATGCTGAACAATAGACAAGTTTTTATTTTCACTGCACGAAACTCGCGCGTTATTTTATCTAAGGACGTAGATAGGTGTTTGCACATGTATATATATAACTGCTGGGGTATTCCGACGTTGCAGCGCGGGTCCTTAAAATCAATACGAGTGGTGAGGCGTGGCGGTTGAGTTCAAATGGCGGGAAACGGGAAAAAAAAAATCCCGCCAAGAGGTTCTCGATAATATCGCACTCATTATTGCAGTGTATCAACCGCCGCCTCTTGGCAAAACTCTGAAGATTTTCGAATAACTATTCGACCCGGCCAGGTCGGTTTTTTTTCGACCGCACCCTGTTTTAACGGCTGCCTGCTCGCGAACATTTTTTTAATAGGCGTACGATTTCGTTTTAATCGTTGTCGAAATGACCGAAAAAATATTTTCCGTCAACATTTTCAAACGTTTTTAAAAATGTTAAACCCACAAAATTTAAAAGATTAAATATCTAAACAATTAAAAACATTTAACACACATGCAATACATACTTAATACTTAAGAATACCAAAAGTCAGAATTTGAATATATTTAATTTTTAAGGAAAAATGGGGGTGATCGTGCATGGTGAATTACCTTGCCTGAAATACCCGGGAACGTTTTCTACACATACATGACACGACAAAAGATAATTTTTTGAGCATCGTCAAACTAAACATATTATACATACCATACATGACCACA
Organism: Pentalonia nigronervosa; assembly: GCA_014851325.1. Classification (NCBI taxonomy): domain Eukaryota; kingdom Metazoa; phylum Arthropoda; class Insecta; order Hemiptera; family Aphididae; genus Pentalonia; species Pentalonia nigronervosa. The sequence goes on along the minus strand of JACXSJ010002001.1, from coordinate 41,444 downwards.
CATGACGTCAAAGTGTACATATACTTTTTAACTTTTATCGTGTTGGCTAAACCCAACGACCGCGATACGTGCATTTAGGCATTTCGTTCAAGTTGTCTTCATAATAAACTATGCGTGCTGTTATGATACACTAAAATTATTTCATCCCAAACTTATAACGATTATGATGAAAATTTATAATACATAAATATGTTGTATCATAAAAAAAAATATGCAAAACTTTTGAAACAAAATAAAATAAAGTATTCATTTTTTATTTTTTTTCATTCCAAACAGGCAACGCGTTAAGATGGAGTGTATTATTCAGAGTTATAATTTAGTTTCAGTGAGTACAAAGATAATAATAATAATAAAAATTGCGTCAAGACTCGAAAGTACTTGATGCAGTTATTTAACACCATATTATTATGCTGTGTAGTAGATATCTGCAGTAAATTGTTGACATGAAAATACGAAATATTTTTTTTATTATACTTGCTATATACATCATTATAATAATATTATGGTGGCTTGGCACGGTGCGTTGGTTGTTACCAGTCGTGTTCTAAAGTAAGCAATGCCTGCTACTACTAGTTCTCGGATGGGTGACCATCCGGATTTTGAAGTAGTAAAAACCTTGCCACATGTGTTAAATTTCCTACAGTACCCTCTCCAACAGTTCCACTGGCTAATAACCTTAGTTGTCAAAGCCTTAAACCCCCCTTCTCCAAAAAAAAAAAATAAATAAATAAATAATAATGATAGTATGACGTTACAGACTACCAACATACATTTTTTGTTTCATACATTTTGATTTATATTTTTTCATTTTACATTTTTACAAAATAATGTTGACTTGATTATGGTTAAAATTGAAGAGCGTGCGCTCCAAGTTAATTAATTTTACATTATTATGTTTATCATTTTATTATACCCACGGGGTTTCAAATAAATGTGTTACTTCCTTAAAAAACGTCTATAGTTTTTGTAGGAGTAGAAAATTCATATGGTCGTAACAATTAAAGGAAAATCATTTGTTAATTTTAATTTGAAAACCATGCGATTTTTCGGTGTATAATTCAAGTAAATATGTACATGGAAATATATTAAATTTTTTGGTATGTGTATAATTTTATTACCTAAATATTGGTACATACATAAAGCATTTTCTTCTGAGATTGTAATTGTATTATTTTTTAATAAAATCTGACGCCTACGTTTTTCAGTTTTCGTGTAATAATTTATTTGGAAATACGAATTTTAAAAGTGCTGGTGTATATATCATGAGAACTGTATAACTTTAATACAAATTAAATAAAATAAAATAGAGAACGAAAATAATAATAATAATTACGTAATATATAAATTTAGTTTGTATATTATTTAGGCTTGAGTAAAATCATTCCGTCAATTATTTTGTTTTGTATATTGCTTAAATTTTTATTGAAGTTATGTACTGGCTTTTATTTAACTTTGAATTTACCTTCGCAGAAATTAAACTTTTAACTTTTGAAAACTTTAAAAAACTTTTTTTTAAGTTTTGAACTCTTTTTGATGTTAATATTTAATTGTAGGTTGTAGTTAAATAATAATTTTGTAAATATTTCCAAAATGTCATAGAAAAATTAATTGTTATTTGTTTCAAAATGTAGTAATTTCTTACTGCGTGAGACTATATTATAAATGAGTACCTACATATTTACTTTGTAACCATGCGTGACTTTCTGAAGATTGTAACCTGACAGTTTAGACGGATAATACACACAATATTTGCACGTCGAATAACCACAACGTGTCTTAAGAGGATATCACAAACGAGAAACTTTCAAGTTTAATCAATGTATCAAATGAAATTCGAATACACTTGTGGCTTAAATTGATAATTAATCTTTTGAACGTAATACGGCCAAACTATAACACAGCACAAACGTATTGTAAACACGTGACGTGTTACACATATTCACCTTCAAATATTACATTTTGCATTATTTAACTTAAAAGTCGATCGCTATATTATAGTTAACACTAGGGATTTGTGCACCGCACGAGCAACTGCGAATTCTTATTAAGGATTATGTAATCATTTCTGAGTTATCCAAGCAATCGTGCAAAATCGGATCGCGGATTAATTATTCGACCGTATTTCCATCTTTCTGATCTATATGGCAGCCTCAATTTTGTTTTTATTTCAGTATTAATTAGTTGAATTGATTTCTTCGTCCTAGCCACTGTGTGTGAACATTCCAATCAAATGAGTTCGTTTGTATGGACGAGTGTTACATGCTTGAAATTATATTTCCTTCCTATAGTTGACTGCGAGTAGTTTCCGTGTACCACAGATCGTTTGTATTTTCCGCCTAGACGATGATTTATTATCTTGTCGAAGTCTGTCTGCGGCATTATTGGGTTTTCTGTCCGATAAGTAATTTATTATTGGTCAATTATTATTGGCATCGAAAATTCCTATCCCGCTCTTCCACTTTTATTCTTAATAATAATAACATGTCATTAAAAGATGATTGGGCACTTTTATCGATAAACGTTACGACTGACCATTGTCAGTGTGATAATATTTCTCGTTTACATTGGCGTTTGTTATTTACCTATGAACATTTATAATGATTCACAAGCTTCCGAATATATAAAACGTAAAAAACAAACAGAAAATTAAATTTTTTTCTTTAATTAAGTTCATTGTTTTTTTTTTAATTCTACGATCGATTGATCGACGTGATTGCAATTGCCCGCAGTCAAGGACTTATTTGGATTGAGAAATAGTAGCAATAAGTGCATTTTTTTAAACTTTCTATAAAACGTAGCTTTCTTATAACAAAAACTTTGAAGTTTGCCACGAAGGATTCAATTTTGAAACTTTTATTCTGATTTTTAAGGAAATGTTTCCTTTTTTAAATTAATTTTAAACTGCATTTTTTCTCGGGGTCTTATAATTAACTATTCTAGGTCTTACTGTGCATAAAGTTCTCCAGTCTAATTTTTATTGATTTTTTCCATTTCATAAACTCTATTGTTTTCTGGATGAAGCGGTGCCATCTTGATACGAAACCGTACGCGTACACGCGTACAACACAGAACAATAATTTATTGATGTCCTCGACAATATTCAACTCGTATTATCGGGTATTGTACAGCAGTGTAGTGCAATCGATCAATTTTCAGGCGTGTATGAATGTGTGTTTCGATTTTCGATTACATTTGCAAAACGTGTTGGGGTTTTGAACTTTTTTTTAGCCTTTCGGAAAGACGTATTGACCTCTTAACTTTTTCCAAAAATATATGGCATTAGCCCTTCAGTCTATCTGTATGTATTACCATCCATCGTTATATCAATACGTCTCCGACGCGTAGACTGTAAGTTGTGTATTTTGGAACAGTGGCAAATTGTTGTCTACTTCAGCTGTTTGTTTATCCGGCGCATGCATGCGTAAACTGTGCGTCTTGTCGTACATTTATGATTAGTGAGTGCAGAGTTTCGGTGTACTGCGACACAATGTCCTAGACGTTGAGCGATATTTTTCCATTGATCTCTTCACGAATGAGTGGATTAAAATATTGTTTATACGACTATCACGAGAACAATTGTCGTTATAATATGACAATTGTATATGGACTTAAATATTTTGAAAATACAATATTAATGTTTATTAATCATTATCATCACAGTCTAACGCGGATTTCATAATAATGCAATTATATTACACATAATATATACATATATTATTAATTAACTAAACTATTAAATGTTTAATAATTATAACGATTATTAGTACACTATAATTATGTTTATACTCTCAAAATACATGATATTTTAGACTTCAACCAGTATTAGGGGGTATTTTTTAGCTCTACAACAATATATTTTTTAATTCATCTAATGTAAACCATAGTGATTTAAATATTATTAATTAATCGATATTTCAATAATTTAAATTGTTTTTGGACTTATATAATAATGTGATTGATTTAATTGCATTGCTTAACATTAAACAATTTTGAAAATTCTCAATATCTTGTATTTCAGTGAGTCATATTATAATACGAGTATAATATAAACAGAGATTAGTAGGTATAAAACAAACAAAAATAAATTGTTAAAGACAAATGTTAGTTTATTATACCATATCATAATAATTTATTTATAGTTTCTAATTTGGAATACAATAAATTATAAAATATATTTTTTCCATATTATCTTGATGAATAAAATATTGTGTTTTGTTGACTGAGAACAACATATACAAATATAATATACCTGTGCATGGATATTATAAATATATATTTACATTGATATTTAAATTTATTAAACATCCACATTGTTAATATACAATAAGATCGTCAAGAGCATTATTTTTAAATACAAATACTGTTTAAATACATGTCTCGTAGACCCAAGTAATTTTGTTTAGTATACGTATTTGAATTTTTACCAATTTAATATTGTCATTAAACTATCTAGAAGTTTTAATGACACAATATAATAGTATTTCGACTGTAGTTATTCGATTTAATATATTTCGTATAACGTCGTTAATTTCAATTTCAATTTATCACGATATTCTTGCCAGCTATACTATACGACTCCCACAGTTGTGTTTATCGACATGAGATAAAAAAAAAATTCTATTGTATAATATTAGTATATGACCATTTATCTTTTTGGTTAAAAATGTTTTTTGTGTACGTATATTATGTAGGCGCCCATACTAAAACCACACTTATATCTTGTGGAAAACATGATGTCTCACGTCCCTATTAGTTCCGATTTTACATAATGTATAATGTGGTAACCTACATAACAATAACATCAAATTACCTGTGGACCGTGGCGATATGCCACAACTTACAAGGCTATCAAGAAATTGATGGTTTGCTTACACCGATAAAGTAATATACGTAATGCGTAGTAAGTTTAATCCAATGACAATAAACGTCAAGGATCGGATGGAGTGCTAACGGAACTTTTCCCAACAAAATATTTCAAATGTATATTAATCAGATTAAAGCTAAGTTTCAAATTCCGAACAAAGCTAATGCGTATTAGTTTTACAATGATATATTGTGTTTTTTTGTTGTTGTGTGTCTGTCATTATCTTTAGGACTTGTAAAATGGCTACAATATTCAACTTTGAGGAAGATTTCTGGTAAGCAAATTTGGATCCAAATTAAAATTTTTGGATGGTAGGGTAAGGAGAGATTGAGTGTAAAATATTCTTGATATTTTCCTAAAGAATCGGGAAAAAGTAAAGGAATTACACGGAAAATGGTAATAGCTACAAAAACAAATTTCGTAAAATGACGAAAATGAGTAAATTATTTTGTAGCTTAAGATTCGTAATTTTTAAAATTTTAATATCTAAGCTTGAAAAATTAATTAAATATTTCTTATGAGTTTTTTTAGTGGAAAAAAAAGTTTGCGTAAAGTCATATACATTTTTTATAAACGTTTGAAGTTAAAATTTAATGAAATAACCAAAGACACGGACTTAGGGTCTTAAATAAATGGAAGTAAACCTAAAGAAAACATATTACGTTCATGGTACTGTAATATTTTAAGTATACATTTTACTGGAAAATTTATGAGATTTTATCGGATACCATATTTTTAAAACAAACTTTGATTGTTTTAAAACAAATACGGATGATTCGAATAAGTTTTCCCCAAACTTTAGAGCTTATCTTATCCCTATATATTAATCTTTTTAAAAGACATTTTTAAATCTTATTACTATAAATTGGCGTACATCGATAATATATAATGTATTGTATATTTTCGGTCGGAAAATACCAAATTATTTGTCATTTTTATATCAATGGTTCAATATACCTACAACACACTCATTACAAAATAAATGACTTTTTTCGTGTTCGGGACGGAACATTATATTGTTATTATTATTATTATTATACAAGCACTTAAAAGAGTTCACACGTCAACTGCGATAATCGATCAAACGTCCACAGCGCTGGTGACGAAAACCTAACCACCATACGTAAACACACTTAAGCGAATTTTCCCGATCGTGTTGCGTTTTATATAATATCATACACGCCGCTGCATCAGGGACTCGGAGTAGATGACCTCGCCTAAATTGCTTTTATAAACGATATCGAGTCGCATTTCAGAGCGATCGAATTACAGCTGTTACTGCTGCTGTTTACGGTGGTGTATCGATAACGACCGGCAAAGTATTTGACGTGCGTGTAACCCGAATGTTGACGTTTTCGGTTTTCATCAACCCCCTCGCCACACCTCCTGAACATTTGGACTTCGGGTTCGATCGGAAATGTAAAATGCTTATTATACGAAAACGACAATTTAGCGGGTCGCACTCGCACGCGCATTCGTAATGACAATATATTTTATTGTATTAATGTAGGCTTGCGATGTTTGGTTTCTGAAAGACCGTTGCCGCCGTATCTGTTCGAGCACGCGGTTGTACCTGGTCGTCACGCGAGTGAGGTATTTTCACGGTTCCTTCTTGGGCAATACTATTGGACGTACGGTTCGAGGACTTACCGTCTACATTTTTTAACACATTGCGTAAGAATATTATACAAAGTCGATGCGTTATTGTAAGATCGTATTGTACTAGCGAGCGTATTAGGATCGATCGTGGACGGCGGTTAATGTGGGCCCAAGTACCCGTTTCGTGTTTACCGGATCTCGGGAAAATTATTTCACAGGGTCAATTTAACGGTGCTCGGGTGAGCCGTGTCAGCGGGACATCGAGCTGTGGACACGGAGCGATTTATGATTTATAACGTCGGCTATATAGCCAATTAGTGCACGGAAAGTTGATGACGACGAGTGGACGTCGCTGTGACGATGACGATTTGATTGGATCCGTCCGCGCCATCACTGCTGCCAGTGCCGCTGTATAGGTCGTGCCTGCACTATCGATTCGTCTCCGACACCAAAACCGACCTTACGTACTCCCCGCACGGCACAAACCGAACCCGTCGCACCACTGCCCGTTCGTCGATCGTCGGCCGACAACTATTCTCTTTTGTTGATAAAATATTACAGGATTGCAATAATAGCTGTGTCCCTCGGCCACCGCTACGCCGCACGAGTGGAAATTCTTCGTAGGTTTTTTTACGTGACATTTCTATAATTTATAATTCCGAACATTTTAATAAGTGAAAGCGGTTTTTCAGCGTATAGTTTGTGCGTATTTTTCAATTCTCAAACTTGCCAGCACTATGTATAGTATTATATACAATACGAATTCGATTATTTTCATTTTTATTGAAATGGTAATTTTATTTTCTAGACTATTTTTGAAGCATACGTAAGTGTGATAAACTGTAGGGTTTTAGTTGGGCGTTTAACATATCGATAGTTAAACTAAAACGTAAATTACGTTTAGTTAATTCAGCGTTTGTTTTAAAGTATCAATAATATTATGCACGTAGATATCTCATAACAATTAATATTGGACCTTTTGTTGCCATAATTTACACGACAATTTTATCTGGTTATGATAATAAGAATTTTTAAATATTTAAATTATATTTGATTTTAAATATTTAATTTATGTGAAAAATTAAAATTAAAATTAAAAAAAAATCTTGTTATTCGCTTAAAGCGAGAGAACATTTTTAAAAGTATTTTTTTGTATGAAACAAAGATAAATTGTTATTATACAATGTAAAAGTTGCTTTGTACAGAAATATTTAAACATAAATATACATAACCTTATACATTTGTTTATAACTCATAACATTATCACATTTTAATTAAAAAATTAACTCAAAGAGCTTATCCGTAAGTTAGTAAGTAACTTACAGACGATGATGATATCAATACAGTATGATATCAATACTGGAGAGATCGCACAGCATTTGCGTAAAATCGGGTTGCTTTTTTTATTGAATTGAAAGATTTTTTATTATTCGATTAACACAATATAATTACAAAGTATTTAAAGAAATAATAAAAATTACCTACATGTTTAAGCTAAGTTTGTGGTGGTGTAAACAATAACAGTACACTAATGCGATTTGATTAGATTACTTAATATAATAAATAATACCAAATACTGTATAATAAATAGAGATAGAAAAAAAGAAAAATAATACTATATGCATACATTTTACTTATAATAAACACTGACTTAGTTCATTAAATAAAACATCATTGATACATTTTTAGATGTTAATTTTATCATTAAAAATATTTTTTTTCACATCAATTGACAAAGAGTTAAAAATGACAGGACCCCAATAATTAATAAACTTTTGATCAAAACTTGTATTAGTAAATAACACTTTAATATTACATAATCTATCTTCCCCTATTGGCTTGTCATTCTGTTATTGACAAAGAAAGTGCTTTAAAGTGTTTTAAATTCTACATTTTTTTTCGCAATCTCTTTTCGCAGTATCGTTAATATTTAATGTCTTCGGAACATGATGTATATTATAATACGCGTATATTGCTACAACATGGTCTAATATTATAATGTATGCTCACGGGAGCCTCAAAACCTATCGATCGCCACCTGTCTTGTCATCGTCAAAATTGAAACGCGTCTTCACAATATTGCTCGCGTACTAAACACACGCGCGTGTAGCTCGGAAAAATCGATTTACGCGAAAAGCGTCACATAATAATAATAATAATAATTACTGTTATTATAATAATAATATTACGCGTATAACATAGCAAGAACCGTCGTCGTCGGAGAATATTATATTATTATTGTGTTTACAAACGGTGGATTTACTGTGGTATGAGGAAGGGAAGGGGCGTTAAATCAATTCTCCACTAGCGGTTTTTCGTCTCTTGCGGACAAACACTTTAGCCACATTATATTAAAGTGCTGCTGTTAAAACGTAATAACAATTTCTCTCTCTTTAATATGCATCTTTAAAGCGCAGGGTGTGTATAATGCGATCAGGCCGAGCGAACGGGTCGAACTCCGAGTTGAGGGTAGGGGGGGGGGTTAACAATATCTTAATCGCCTTCACCAGTGGTGTTATGCCTGTGCATTATATGATTTCATATAATATTACATTACAATATTATTGTGCGATTACGGGCTCGCGATCGACCATAATAGTATTATATAGCTTGGACGAATTATTTCGGTTCGCAGCTATCACTTGCAGTTACGACGACGAATGGACGTCTCTCTTCGGCCGCCAATCAACCGGCGAGTACAAAATACATTTGTATGGAGGATGATGGAGGATAGGTGCTGGGCGATCTAAGTCACACACTGATTGGGTATACTTTAATATATCAACCCTATACTATTGTCTGAAATGGTCAGCGCCTTGAACGCAATACCAATACGGTTCGTTATTTACGAATCGTAACGCGAGGCGATCAAATGAAACAATTAAAACAACAATCGTATTTCAAAGCAAACCGCATACAAGTACTTGTGCATGAATTATGATCTACAGGTGTGACGATAATAATTCCAGTCACAGTGCGGTATATAATAGTACCTATATAATATACAACACATTTTTCAAAACCAAATTCGAAATAAATATTGAATTGTTATATTTTCAAAACAATATTAGAATATAGTTCAATTTCTTGTTAATTAAATTGAATAAAATTACACGGAATCAGTACGAGATGCAAGTAGATTATTTAAGTAGACTATAGATAACAGTGATTGGATAAAAAAGAAAAATATCTAACTTAAATAATTACATTATTTTTTTTTTAAAAAAAAAGTTATCTGGTCAGACACACGTGGCAGTAATTTTCATAAATGTTGACATGGCACTCAAAGTATTAAACTAATAAAACGCGAGTCACGCCAATATAACTTTTTATTTTAAGACTATGTAAGTCATATTATAATACGAATCGTTTACGTGCAGCCACGCAGGTTGTTCAATTTTTTTCTTCAATAAAAGTCTAACGTTTACTATAGAATGACAATGCTACACCGATTATATAATATTATTACTATCCACGCTTATCTGACGTTATTTCCATACGGTATTCCTATAGCGCGGGTTTATCTCTGATGATATTATTATTTTGACGGCGTACGACGCGGACATGGAGGTTTTTTTAATTTATTTTATATATTTTTTTTCCAACAGAAAGGCGTCGAGCCGTTTTCCGCTCCCACTACTCTAAAAATGGGTGTATTGGATTTTTTTTCCAAACAAAATATTGTCGTTATTACTGTTGTTGTTATGTACCGTTGTTGTCGCGCGAGTAATCTTGCGAGACGTCACACCGATAAGTTTCCGACGCGGACCGTATGAACTACATTATTATACGCTCACCAAAATTGTGTCACGTACCCACACCTAGAGCTACGTACACTCTCGCACAATGATAACTTGAACCGAGAGAATGATATCTATTTTTTATGCTCTATTTGAACGACATTGCAGTCGTTACATTCACGCCGTTGTTTCGATTAGGAAACTGTTGGAAGCCCAATCCACGTGCCGATTTCGTGGAGCGTGCACGATGCGGAGATCGTATGATATCGCTAGTTTCGTTTTCGCTGTCGATTTTCAAAATTGTGACGCCGTTAAACACAATGCGTTGTCGTCGGAAAACGTATTTTTTTTTTTTACCGTTACCATATCTAATATTGAACTTTTTAATTGTATTTTTTAATGTGTCGGGAATTCGATATCACGTAAATTTCGCTTAGTACAAGATTACGTAATACGATGCCTAGAAAAAAATCTAGAACCTAGCCAAACCGACAACGGTGTTCACACAAAATCAGTGCAGTTTTCCGATTACCGATAATAATTGTAGTCGTTTTTGACCGTTTAGAATATATTTAAAACTATTTCAGACGTCTTACACAATAATAAAACAACAACAATCGTCGACTCCGATCATTGAACATACGCCACGATGTGCACCATGAAAATCCAAATGATCGTTGTTGCATCGTCAGTTATTATCAGTTAAATTTTTCATCATGTTGATGGTCGATCCTGTTGCAGATAAACTACTCAAATTCAAAATCATTTCGACACTAAGCTCCTCTGACGTTGTCACAGGCATTTCATAGATAATGAAAGCCAATCAGTCCACAGAACCTTAGCTCACCATCATTGTCAACTCCCGCCGGTAAATATAAACCATGGACTCATACCAAAATCTAACACAGTTGTTTGATCTATACTTAACATTTGGAAAACGTCCAACTCAAGGAAACACATGCACCTAAGAAAGTAAAAATTAAGTACACGACTTTATTTCCACATCAACCAAGATATGTACTATCTTTATTCTTAAGTACAGAAATTCTACTCAAAACCAAAATCACACTTATAATTTCATGCTTAAACTCACCCGTGTGTCAAGTATTGGACCACCAAAAAAATTAACGCACAACATATCCAAGTACACCAACCAAAATTCCTCAGACTTATAACTAATGCATCTTAATACGTTTCAAATCATACCCTTAACACAAATCTTTACATTATTTCTGCCACTGAATTAGCGAACATACTATACTTTAAGAATTCATAAGCTACCTTTAAAATCATACGATCTCCCGAGTTCATAAAATACTAACTATTTCTTCCCAATTCAACGGCCACGAGACCTTACTAATAAATAAATTATACGCAAATTCGTATCGCTTAACTCACACCAAAGCACCGTCTCTTGATCCCCCCCCCCCACACCAACTTATCTTTTCATCACAAATACCACTTATACTTAATGTTCTATACGTATATAGATCATATAAGTTTTGATGAGTCAGTCATCACGGCATGGTGATCACTGACCATAATAGTAAGACAGATAATATTCATCTCAGTTGGTCACCATTCCAATAATAGAGCCTCATTCGCTATACTTCAGCGTTCGATACAGTAACGTCCATACATGCCTTTGTTATATTTTGTGGTCAGACCACATATCGCATAGTACCTATAAGTGTAACGAGAGAGGATGGCACAACATCGCGTTTTTTTTCACACTGCAGGCGGTTCAATTTTTTTCCCGAGCAGGCTATTTTATTATTTTAATATTATGTACCGAAACAGAATATAAAATACACTATACCGTAGTTGCCGATAAATAATAATAACAGCAACTATACCATTTTTGCACGATCTGAACGATATTCGATTTTATTCCGGTACCCTTCGTATAGGTATATATATGTTTGTGCGTGTATTATATTATTATTTATTATTATAGATAGATACCTATATTATGCGCGGGATTCACGTCGTTATTTATATTCTTTACCCGCGGGTGTAGGTGCACGGTCGGCGCCTGGGGTTTTTATATGCGCTTCGTATACAGAAACGCGAAATTTACGAACATTGCAATCTAATGTTTTAAAGATCATTGTATTTTCACCCGTATTATGAGCAATATCTGAAAATCCATTGGACAAATTCACCTCAAGGTATGCTATTAATATTATTAGTATCGCTAACGTCGTCGTAACAATATATATTATGATAAAATCGTAACGATAAACGATGTTAAAAGTCGAGTAACGGCTGAAAATCATCAAAATGTTTGGCGGATCCAAATATTGTGCACGAGGATCAAAAAAATGTTCGAATACTTGTATTAAAAATCGTTTAAATAACATCGTTTTTTACTTTATGACCTAATCATATGAGTAAAATTATAAAAATAAACGATGTTGAGCAGCAAAGGAAAGATCTAATATTACACGGACACACGATGCGAGTATTCGTTAATAATTTTATGAGAAATAACTGATAAGTATAATTCATTAATCCATATATATATATATATAATGCTAGCTATAATACCTGGAGATAAATGAAATCGTGATGGGCAATCCAACTATGGCGGATAGTAATAAGCAACTTTTTTATCTTACGTGTTACCAATTGCATACATAAATTAACGATTATGGTGGAAATGATTTTAATTTTATTAATATCGAGTAAGCTACCCCAAAATAACTGGTTCAATCTACTATTCAAACCTCTCCAGAATAGTCAAAAAGAGTCGAAAATAGTCAATAATATTTTTTGACTTTATAAGCCTCGACCATATTATACACTATGCGTGTGTTTCATATATAATAGCTGTTACCGTGGCTTCTATTCTAATACTCTTATGACCCGTCCGGGATTCCAAATAATATGTGTGAACGATTTGGGGACAATTTGTCGATGACTGTGGATTTGCATAGGTATGCGTCATTTAAATACAATTCGACTAATAATATTTATCCGGCTTATTTATTCTATGATATATCTATCCATCGTTTCCATTTTGTTTAAACCGAAATATTCTCAATTGTTTTTTTGTATAAATCGGTAAAGTATTTTTTGTTCATAAACTTCAACCATACATTTTTTCTCTGATATATAAAATATACTATTACATTTATACGGTACAAATTTAGCTTTAATGATAAAATGCAATACTATACAGGACATTATATCCAATCATAATAACTTTTTTATTATCTATAAACAATGCCAACTCTACATATTAACAGAAAAAATATTCGATTTTCGTGTGCTGAAGCAAAAATCTTACATGGAAATTTCACCAACTATGACTCTTTTAAACCTTTTTTAATGTAAATTTCACCGATACGTTTTCAATACCCGAAAACAAATGCAAACTCCACCGATTTCATTTTATAATTTTTATACATTTTTTTTTATTTTAATATTATTTAAGTACATTTGTATATATTAGTATATTAGTATATATATATATATATATATGCTATTATACTCATCTATTTGTTTTCAAAACTGCGGAATACTTTTTGTTTTCATATCACCACTTTTTTTCAACGGACATTAAAATCGTTTGTTTATAATACTTAAAGTTATTTAAACATAGCAAAACATTGGCTCGTTCGCTGACTATTTCATTCAATATTGTAACAATATTATATATATGTTGCATGACACCTTTGTATATTATATATAAATTCTACATTATGTGCAATCAACTGTTGACCGATACAATAATATTAATACACACGCATAATTGGAAGGCATATCGCCAACACACACCATGTGTAATATAATTATTTCCACAGATACCACTGATAGGAGCGAATTCACCGATACCTACACATAACAGCCATCTTAAAGAATAAGTATAAGTACTTTTTAATATATATTATTCTAGATATAAAAACCAAACGTGTCTTTTATTGATAAACACCTCATTCACAAGTATTCTAACCCCTCAGCTACGGAAAACTTATCCACAAGGAATAGAAATCCTTCCCTTGTGACGCTTCTCTCCCGATTTTCCGGTCATAATATGGCGACTGGTAGGACAGGACGTGTGCGAATAGGTCGTGATCGACGAATGGTCGAGTTCAGACAATACATGTATAATAACTGTCGGTACGATTCCGTAGACAGTTAACACATCGATAAAACCTATTTTATTTTGGTGTTAACCGGTTTCAATTATTGTTTTCCTATACAAAAACATTTATTGAAAATATGGACTAGCGAGTACGCTCAGATCTATAATAGGTGTCGAGTAGGTCACTTTAATAGATATTGTATTCAATTTAAATTCGATTATAATATTATATCATTGTATACTAAAAATGATTCTGAGCGAACTCTATTTATCAGCCTATATTACTTAAGTATATTTTATGATATTATTACTATTAGAGTAATTTATTTTCCTATTAAGAATAATAAAATAGGTTAAATTAATTTTTATCGAAAATATTGAATTTTAAAATGTAATTTGTATGTATACATTTTAAGTATCCATGAATAATATTTTAAAATTAAAACAAAATAACTAAAATCGTTGAAAACCAAAACATTTATCGCTCTGCTAAAAATCTAAAATATATAAATAAAATATACTCTCGTTCGATACATAATATGACATTATGTAATTGCAGGAAGCTTTAAAACTATCCAAAATGGAAACAATATAGTAATTTCAATCGAAATCTCCCAGAACCTATGTCCCTTAGAATGTGTGTCAATTTTCCATAAATATCTGAGTACGACAAAAATCGCTGAACAAATATAATATTATAATTATAAACGATTTCATAAAAAAAAATATCGTGTCTTCGTTCAATATTGATTTACAATACAATCCGTATCTAAGAGGGAACGGTTCACAAACTTTTTGCCTTAATTATGATGACATAAAAAGAAGAAATTTAATTCTGTAGAACGTTAATTAACCGGACTAATGTACAATGTCAGTGATAGTCCGGATAATCAAAATCCGAATACTTGAATATAACGAAACAATAGAATTAACGTTTAACTAAAAATATTAAGTAAGATTATTGATTTACATAAATATAATTATAATATCAAAAAACAATATAAAAAGGTCGACAAGTGGGTACCGCTCTGCTGTATAGTGGATAACGAGTGGGGTCAATGTTATGAATGTGTTAAATTTGTATTCAATGATATTAATCATTTCATACGTAAAACGATTCTGAGCGAAGACGGTCTGTCGGCCTGCATAACTAAGTGTACCTATTTTAAGATATTATTGCTATTGAAATAAATAATATAATTACTATTAATAATACAGTATGTTGAAATCATTTTTGCAAAAAACATTGCATTTGAAAAATTAATTAAGTATACAAAATATAATAATATACATTAAAAGTTTCAAGCACCCACGAAATATATTTTTAAATTACAATGAAATAAATAACATTGTTATTCACCATTTAAATATTTAATTTCGTCTAAATTTGAATTTAAATGTTTATAAAATATTATTTATTTATTTTTTGGTTACACAACTACTACTTACGAAAAATGTAGATTTACATTTTTAATCCTTAGTTATAAAAACTGAACATTTTATAAATTTTTAACTACAAAAAAAAAAAAAAATTGCAAATATTTAATGATAATTTTGGTCAAAATTTTAAATTAATATACTTAAAAAAAAAAAAATTGTGCCTGTATTTTTGTTATTTTTGATATGCTATTTTCACAATTTATGAAGAATCTTGTATTCAATTTTTAAGAAATTTGATGCAACGACATTTTTTTTATTGATATTTAAAGAAAAAAAAATTGAAAAATCAAAAATTTCTTAGCCCTAAAATTAGCTTAAAAATTGTCAAAATGTTGTTATTTTTTTGGTAAATAGAAAATTATAATTTAAATATTTGGTGAAATTTTCAAATGTCTACAATTATTTCTTTTTTGAATTACATTAAAATAAGAAAATGGTTCCTAGAGTAAATTAGTAAATATCCAATGTCTAATTCCAAACACTCATACAAAGTTAGTTTGACTTATCGGTAAAGTTTTTTTCTTTTTAGAAAAGTAGAGTAATGTATTGAAAATCTTATATTTGATTTCCAAATCATAGATTTAAATCGAAATATTTTTATGAATTTTCTAATAAAAAAAAAAAATTGTGATTTTTACATATTTCCTCGAAATTTAAATTTTAAAAAAACTATTAGAGACTTACGCTCAACTTTTTCTTTAATTTTTACTTACAACACAAATTATAAAGAACTTTGTAGTTTTTGACTGATTGAAAAAATTTTATCGACAATACCTAAAAAAAAAAAAAAAAATCCCGAAAGTTGATTATTCCTACAAATAGTTCAAAATATATTGAATATTTTATTGTGTATAGAAATTATTTATATAAACATTTTATGAAAATTGCATAAATTTACTGTTATTATTTTTGGTGTTAAAAAAAAAAAAAAAAAAAAAAATAGTTTTGTCGAAAATTGGCTTTGTGTAAAAATTCTTGTTTATCTCTACGCGATTAAAATATTTTGGGAATTATTTACTTTTGTCTTCCCAAAGTACCAAATACATTCACTTTTCTATCAGAAAAGATGCTAATGAAGAAAATATCGGATCACTTTTACTGCACTATAATGTGATGACAGACACAGAAAAAAACACAACATTGTAAAATGAATACATTCAGGGTTCCCCTCAGAATCTAAAATAAAAACATTTAATTCAGATAAATTAATTTTTTTTATTATTAAATCGTTGTTACTTGTGTTAATATGTAAATAATATATTATATAAATACAATGTAATGCTTGTTGATAACAGCATTATCAGTAATATTGTCATTACTTGGTGTAAGCAATTTCAATCATCACATTTTCATATTCACTTGTATTAGATAGATTGTAAATATTTTTAATAAAATACAAAAATTAAGACTTTTGGTGTCGGTCGAATTCTATTGTATCAAACGACTGCTATTTACCACATATTTAATATTTAATACAAAAAAAAAACAACATTTTAAAATCAATTCTAAAATTTTTATGATATTTATAATGAAATATTTAGACGCTATAATTTTCTACTTTCATTTCGAAAACAGTTTTTATGCAGATAGCTGTTTTGAATTATGTTCGCGATTTTAGCAAATAGATTACTCATTTTGTAATATCTATAATTTCTAATTATAAGGTATATATAACTAACGGGTTTAATTCGTTTTGAACTATTTAATATCTGCAAATTGATACGCTAAATGTCGGAACCTAATTTAGTTAATATTATTTTTTTGTAATACATTAAAATAAAAATATAAATATACTGCATTTAAAATGGATCAATTTTTAATTAATCTAGTACTATAATTAAAAAGTTCATTTTATTAGTTTATATTCACGATGTACTGTTTTTATATGTATGGCCTAATGTTTTAGGAATTTTCATCAAAAGCGTATGGAATAATAGTACGTTCAACCAGAACTAATATGAAATTTTATTATAAAAAAATATAATAATTATTATTTTTTTTTTTGCATCATCCGCCATGTCAATTTAATTTAATATCTTATATTCGATTCTCGTTGATTCAATTCTATAAACAAAATATCGATTGTAGGCAGATACATTAATAATTAATAAAAAGTGTTATGGTATTCACCCGTTTTGAAATAATAACCAACATCCACGCTTGAGATGTGATTTAAAGGCAGTTTAATAATAAAGAAGCATGCAATTTATATACACTTAGAATCGTTTTTTGTTTTGTATTAATAATAATATAATGACATTGTCTTCGGCTCAAACACTGATTTATACAACAAAATTCCGTAGTCGGTCATGCGAAATATTGTGCAGTTTTCATCGGAGAAAAGATATTATAGTGTGTAGCATAATGATAATAATAATAATAATATACACTTTTCGGTATAATATATGTTTAAACTTTAGAAATCGTAAAACACAAATTTAATATAATATATTATTATCTAGAATAGGCGAGTTGCACGTATTATTATGAACTACCGCAGTGGATGGATGCCAGAAGAACTACAGAGCACTAATAATAATATATTTTAATTATTGCGTGTAATATGCTTGCACAAAACAACATTATTTATAATCGCAAACGACCGCAGTTTTTACGATAATGTTTTCGAAAATTCGACTATTCGACAGACGAGAAGAGATTTATTATAATATATTATAGCAATACGGTATCATAAATATTACATTCTTACGTGTTTTCGTGGGATAATGATTTTATTTTATTAATATTAAACATGTGGTAAATAGCAGTCGTTTGATACAATAGAATTCGACCGACACCAAAAGTCTTAATATTTGTATTTTATTAAAAATATTTACAATCTATCTAATACAAGTGAATATGAAAGTGTGATATATTAAATTGTAATATATTTTTTAAATTAAAATAATCTTAGGGTTATAGTCAATTCAGTAACATTGATCAAAAAACAATGAACGTAATACAATAAGTTACTATATTCTGTAAACCAACAAGAATTAGATTAAGTTAATTTGTTTTTCGATTTATATAAAATCACATTTAATATAATATTAATAAAAAAAAAAAAAAAACAATTTGTCAAACATTTGAAATTTGTATCACTGAATGACAATAAAAACCTTCTGGTTAGTACATAACATAAATTCATGGAAATAATTGAAAAACAAAATTATTTTATGTCAGATTTCCATTAATTGATTAAATTTATTAATTTACTGTAAAACCCACTTTTATTTACGTTATCCCATAATGCAATAATCTTAAATGTAAAAGTACAATATAATTTTAATGAGTACAAAGGTGAATTTTTTTTATGCGATGAAAAGAATTTTTTTTATATTTGTTAATATAACACAACAGTATGTATATCTTATATTATTGCACGCAATAAAAAAATTTTATTTTAGTGTAATTAATTCATTTTTATGTTTACTATAATATATAGCGGGTTCTCACATTATTTTCATCTTTTAAAGTGCGTTTATTGAAATTTTTATTTTTGGTATTCTACAAGAAATGTTTTAAATACCATATTTTTTGATACTTAAATAATTTTTTTCATTCAAGTATCGTCATGTAATGAAATAAACTTATTTTTATTAATTTGAGATTCTCTATTTTTACTGTTAATTATTTTAAATTAGTATTTGAACTAGTAGTTTCAATAATATTACACTTTATACACTAATATATACTAATATATATTCCAACAATAACTTCCGAAATTAGGTTTTTAAATAATTTCTATAATATTTTTCAATGTCCGATAATATTTTTAATACTCATTATAATATTAGAAATTATGTGTTCATTCGAATACTATACTAATATTTTTTATCATCGGTAATATATTTTATTTGAAATGTGTGGTTGTTTTTTAAATAGTCGATACATTTTGAATAAAAAAAATTCTGAATTTTAAAACCATCTAAAGTACAGTTGTATTCAGGACTGTGCAAGATACTTTAAACAAAGTATCTAAATACAATAGATACAAGATACTAGATTCAAGGTACAGGTATATGAAATATATATAAGATACAAGAGACTTAATACATTTATTAATATTTATTTATTTATTAATTTACATTAGGTTCAATAAAAAAAAAAAAGAAAAAAAATATATATATATATATCTAATATATAACTCGTGTCACAAAGTTTGTTACCAAACTCCTCTGAAACAGCTGGACCAATTTTTATGAAATCTTTTGCGTATATTAAGTAGGTCTCAGAGAGTGATGTAAACTATTTTTCATATCCCTAGGTGTAAAGAGAGGCTCACCATCCTTATTTCCCTTAGTCACGCCATCATGCGTGAACGGCTGGACCGATTTCGCTCAAATTTTTTTTCAATTGTTCGTAATTGCCAGGAGATAGTTTTTACGAAAGAAAATTTTGAAAAACACAACCCCGAGAAGTGCTCAAATAGGGATTTTGAGATTTACGATGGAAATATTTGTTTATAAATGGTTACTATACCACCAATCTCAGTCAATGGTTACGAATTTATAACTATTATAATTAGTAAGAATATATTATCATATACATATTTTTGCAAATAAATTTATAGAAAAAAAAAACAAATCTTCAGCATGGGCAACCGTCGCAATATTTTTCATACCTAATTCTGATTTCACTCACTTACGAACATCATGGAATCCGCAATCCACTGCAGGTGGATTGCCTACCTGATAATTTACTGCTCGCATTACTGTCCGTGATCTAATGCAGCGGATTGCCTACCTAGGGGGTTTAAATGCATGTAAATCACTTCCAATTAATCTTAATTTAATATTTGGCTCAAGAAACGTTAGGTGGGACAGCTAGTATATTTATAAATTAGAATTGTTTGTTTATTAACTTTTAAATGTTTAAATTTAAGTATTATAAGTAGTATTATAATAAAAGTACTTTATATCCCATGTTTTAAAATAAATTCTTGGCTACCTTTTAAAGAAATGCATTTTTGAAAATATTATTTAACATATTAGATCTACATGGATAATTAATAAGTCCAGAAAATGAAAATAGTCGTTCAACAGAAGCTGAAGAGGTTAGATTTGTGTTATATTTTAGAAATATATTTTTTTATTTTTACATAGTTATTTAAGCAACTAAGTGATATATTTTTATCATTAAAAAAACTATTATAAATTCAAATTCATTACTTGACTGTTGTCTGGATTGGTCTGTCTCAGAAAGAAAAATAATAAAAGACTCCCTTGACTCTTCACTTGAATGGGATTCAATTTCCGATCAATTTTGTTTTACATTTCAGTATATTTCATTATACATAATTTTTGAATTTTTTTTTTTTTGATCACTTATTATTTCTAAGAGCCAACATAATTTAAATTTAGGGCGAAAACATATAGCTAAAATAGCTCTTATATTGCTCCTGAAATAATTCTTTTTTCCTCTTAACATATTACACATTTAGCTTTTACGTTAGAAAACACATTTATTATTTCATCAGAATTTTATATTGTATAGAATGTTTCATATAAGTACTTTGGAATATTAACTATTGTATTATTATCTATGTTTTTAATAATATATACTTTAAGTCGGACGTCATTATAAAAACACTGCGTAGACGTAGAATACGCCTGAGACAGACAGAAAATATGAACCGATCATTGGCGATCGGTAACTAACAAAATCTTATCGCTGATGTATTATCACTAATCTGACACGATGCCAGATACCAGTTACATTAATCTAAGTTATATATTCTCTAATATTACAAATTTCAAACTTGTTATTGGGAAGTTAAAAAAAACTCTTATATAAATAAAATATAATTTTTGAATGTATCTACTATCTTAATCGTAAAAAGATAAAAGATACAAGTCAAAGAAATATATAAATACATGGTACAAGATACAATTGTGTCTCAGATACGTATCTTAAATATAAGTATTTAAAATACTGCCCAGTCCTGATTGTATTGATGTCATTGGTATAATAAAAAATATGTCAATAGAAAAAATTTGATTTTTTATATTTATGTTGTAATATAATATATACTATTTTATTATTATTGTCTTTTATTAACACGACGTAATTAATAACATGACTATTGAAGTTATCATTAGCATACAGTGTTTTGACCACGGACTGATATATATATATATATATATATATATATATATGTGTGTGTATACTTATATACATTAAAGGATACCTTCGTCCTTGGTTATGATAAAAAAACGTGTAATATTAATAAACCATATATAATTTGATAGAATTTATGTTGATAGTCTTATATTTATAAAGTAATAATTAAGTATTTAAAAATTATGAAAAAAAAGTTTTGTTTTTTAATTTGTACGTCAAAAGGTTAAAATAAAAAAAAGCAGTAAACAATGATATTTTTTTGTATGCTTAATTATTCAAAAATCAAAATATTAATTAATTTATTATTGTATGGAAAACGAGCTGAACAGTGAACACACCGCGTGAATAACGCTGCAGTATCATATTCACGCAGTATAACGATTAGACATCAATACCCTTTGTCATTAAACGATATATATAAACTGACGATGGATATATGACCGGATTTACAACAAATCACCACGAACGCACAGTAATTCATAACGTGATGACATAGAATAGACCTGGTTGGTTTTCACGATCCCTGATACGATGAACACGGATCTTTTGTAGAGGAAACATATAACTAGTGATCGTAATAGTAACACGAGGATATTGTCGAAGACAATAATAGAATATATATATATATATAAAAATGAATAATGTCTGTACTTTATGCATTCCCAAGACGTTCAAGCGATTGCGATTAAATTTAGGACATAGATAAATTATACCGGGAAGAAGATAGGCTAGTTAAAAAAAGAGAGAGGTCCAACCCTAGGAGCTGCTCAAACAAGGATTTTGAGATTTACGATGGAAATATTTGTTTATAAATGGTTGTTATTGGTTCATAATAATAATAATAATAATAATAATGTGTTATAATCATAATTAGTGCGAAAGAAATTATTATTATTATTTATTATCACATAAAAAACAGAAAACGTCTATGATATTTGTTTATTTTTATTAAATTGTTAATTTTAAATTAATTGTTTCCATGTATTTATGGCACTCAAAGTTTTAATCGGATTTGTAAATTTTATATTGACAGTTCGTATATTTTTGGTGTTTTTGTTTTTTTTTTAATGTTTCGCTAAAATTTGTCTATTGTACTCCATATGTTTCATATAAATACCGATTCATTCGCTCAACAAATTTAAATTCATTTTCAACGCCATTTTTATACAGTTATGCCTCCCAAAAAATGAGCGGTCGGTAGTTTCACGTTTCAAGCACGAAAGAAAAGGGCAACACGAGTTTCAGAAACATATGAGCAATGAAATGCAAGATTGAAAACCAAAAGAGAACTTCATGTTCGAGTCCGTTCATTTGAAACAAACGAGCAACGAGATTGGAAACCGACGGAGAACTTCATGCTCGATCCAGACGAACCACTTACACTAATTTGAAGCTCAGTGCATTCCATTATGATGCTAATTATAACTACAGCATTCATTCAAGTGTGATTATAAGAAAAATTGATGGACTATGCAGATATTGTAGAGTATTCAAATTAAGGAATGAAGCATCAAGAATGTGCTATGCTGGCGGAAAAGTAAAATTGCGAGAATTACATCCACTACTCGAACCATTATCAACGTTTATATCAGGCGACACGGACAAATTAAAACATATCTTAACGAATATACACAAGTACAATCATTCTTCAAAATGACATTATTCGATGCAATGAATATCATGCGCGACAATTACATGCCAGCATTCAAAGTGCAAGGTCAAATCAATCATCGTGCTGAATCATTACTACCACTATCAGATACAAATTACAAATTTCTACAAATTTATTTTATGGGAAACACCGATGAACAAATCGAGTAACTTTATCGATACAATACGGCACTAGACGAGAAATTGTCGCTGCATTACAAATTCTATTCTATCAATACAATGAATTGATTCGATTATTTAGAAATGCCCTTAACCAAATATCAGCTGATGACTACAGAGTTGTAGTTAGAGTAGACAAAACACCTGACGGTCATCACGAAAGACGATACAATGCATCAATAATTGATGAAGCCGCGATCGTTATAGTTGGCAAATAATTTAACTCACGTGATATAATTCTTCATCAGAGAAACGGTAATGTTCAACGAGTAGTAGAAACGCATCGCTCATACGACTGATTGCAATATCCGATTTTATTTTGGCTAGGTGAAGATAGATATCATTTCAACATTAAAATAAATAACCCACAAACAAATGAGGAAACGAATAAGAAAGTCAGTGCAATGAATTACTATTCATATCGTTTGGTAATTCGTGAAAACACTGAAAATCATATCTCGAAATGTCGACAATTGTTTCATAAATATATTTGTCGATATTTATGCGAAAATTGAAACCGAACGACTCTTCTGCATTCGATTGAATCAAACCACGCTGCGTTCAGAAGAATACATTAATTTACGTGATGCAATCATTAATGATGACAATGTGAATCCAAGTGAATTACCAAATATGGCCAGTCTTCCGGCTTCATTCACAGGGAGCCCACGGAATTTATATGAAAACGCACAAGATACAATAACATATGTTCGCGCATATAACCGTTCAGATGTGTTTATTAACATGTAATAACACGTGGAAGAAATTAGAGAACTTTTATTACCTATACAATCATCTTTGGATCGTCATGATATTACCATAAGTGCACAGGAATAGCTAGTTATACTATATTTAGCTGGCATATAATACATAGTTTTAGAAGTTGAAGTTTGCTAATTGACCATTGTTTTTCAGCTTAATCATTTTGAATATTTATGAATTGTTTTGCTAATATTAATAATATTAATATTATTCGTAATATTAAATTATTAATTAATACAATAGCTGAGATAATTGAGATTTCTACTGTTGATTACATTGTGAGACATAAGGCATATAAATTTAAATAACACCAATTAAAATTTTATTTCACGTATTATAGACACTAGACAGCATTTGTAAATGATAGTAATCAACAACGATGATGTTTTTAAAATATTATTATTATTTCCTAAATGTTTTATTATTATCTACCTACGTCAAAGCTGTTAATCGTCATTAATATTTCCTTAGCGTTATAACGAAAAATATATTATACACACTACGTCTGTATAAGAAACTAAACAAAAGCAGGCATCCAGGTAAATGGAGCATATTACTTTTATCGGCAAAAGCCACATGATAGTGGTTTTCCATTCTTTCAAATAATAATGACACACTAGAAAATTGCCTCACAAAAACTTAAAATGGCTTTGCAAACACATATTCCAAAATAAAACGTATAATGTGATAATATCAGTATAGTATTTTATAGAGCATGTTAGGTTTTAACATCCGTGCAAATAAGCAAACAGTAGCTATTTGTTATATAGTCGAACGTGTCTTAACTGACTGACTGATAAATGTAGAGCATATATTATGATAATTAGAGATTTGAAACTTTTATTGTACCTTTGCACTAACATGTAAGAGTATAATAAGACCGGATTTCTAAAATTCACATTTTAAAGAGGTACTCACAAAAGAATTTTGTGATTTACGATAGAAATCGTATAATTTTTTTTTATTTATGCATGGTTGTTATTATTTACAGATTTTAAAATTATATTATTATCTAGAGGAAATTAGTATTTTTTTTGTAAATAAATGGTTGCCATTAGTTACTCGCTTAGACAAGGAAAAAGCATGTATCATCACGTTTATGGCATCGTATATAGAAATAATATCTTGAAACAAAATATGAGAGTTTATTTCTAAAATGATTTGTCTATAATATATTATGTGTTGCATATAGGCTCAAAACTACTCAATAAATTTTGACAAAAATGTTAAGGATTATTTTTAAAGATATCAGAAAAGTTTAAAAAGTAGGTTGAATACGTCCAACAATATATCAAGAGCTATAATATTTGAACTGAGGTAGATGCACTAAAACCAAGATACACCAATTTCTATAACACAAAATTTTATATGTGTTCATTTTTTCCTGAGCGAAGTTGAGTATATATCAAGTTAATTATAATTCCAGTATAGATAAATATTCAACCCAGCATTAGACTACATATTTTTAAAACTTCATTGTATATCGAAAGTGATAAGTTAATTAAAAGTGAAATATTCAAAGTTCCTACGACTAATATTTTTTAAATTCTAAAAAAATAACAAACGATGTTAGAGACGATAAATCCTTATTTTAGATTTGAATATCAATAAAATTATGAAAGATCTTGCATTATGTTTTAGTTATTAAAATTAAAATTTTTATGCATTTTAAAAATTTTAACGATTTTCGTTAAAACTTAAACAACCAACTCTAATAAAATATATTATAACTTTGTATTTTTGATATTTTTAATTTACTCTTAGTAAGAATATGATGAACTTTCAATAATATTGAATTTTATTTTGTACAAATAACATATGTTACATATAACATAAATCATTCAACAAAATGTTTATAAATAGCACAAAGACAACCAAAATAATTCTATAATTGTATCTTAAAAATATGGTAATAACTATTAACAAATAGTGAAAAAATCTTTTAACCATATTGGTTAATCATTTTTTCAAATAAACAAAAAAATAAAATCAATTGTTTTGCCTAAATATACAATTATTGATTATGTTTTCCCAATTATTTTAAAAAGTACCTGAGGTTTTTGACCTCCCCTCTAAAGCACCAACTAAGTTCAATTCGTTCCGCTCAGAATCTAAAATAATAATAATCGTTTATGAAGTTTTTATTTCTATTACAATTACTAACAATATGTCAATAGTATTAAAAATTCATCAATGGGTTTGTAAAATTTTTATAAAAATTAATAAAATAACTTAATCAGGTGATCCGATGTTATGGATTTGTTTTTCAAAGATTATTAACTACGATTATTCTTAGTTGTAATATTGCAAATACGTTATTTACGAATTAACAAAATATTTGCATATTCATTATTCTATCTAAGCTACGATTCCATGGGCCATCTACACACTGATGTAGCGAAATTGCCTATATATCGCGCCGGCCAACGGATATAATATTATGTAAATTATACATTTAAATAATAACATAATAATAATATTATTGAAGGAATTCGATACCTCCCCCCCTTTTTTTTATAAAAACATATTCACTCATAGGTAATACGAAAAAAATAGAAATGCTATTAAAAAATCTGAAAACATATTATTAATATATTCGTCATATAATACAGTTGAAATCGATCATCTTACTTTTTTGTTTTTTCTTTTCGATTCCTTAATTTTTACATTTAAAAATCTAATTTAATGTGAAGTCTAAGAGTCAACATTTTGTTAGTTAAGCAATCCATCTCAAATTGACTTCATAACGAAATCAAATATGTTTCCAGATTTCATATTGTACCTTAAGTTTTATTGGCAAGGTGGACAAAATATAATATATCTGATAAGTTCTTTTAAAAAAAGAAACGGCTGGTATCATATCCATTAATTAAATATTTATTGAGAGTAATGCTACTGATAATGACAATAGATTAAATATCAATATAATAATATAGTTTTATGTTATTAACTCAAATCTTAGATTTTCATATCGCTTTAGACATAATTAACTATTATTTATACTATATACTATTATTATTATAATTAATTGTTTATTAACTATAAATAATATATTATCTGTTGGGAAACAAATATTTACGGTAAAATTTAGATGTATTTTTGTCCTCCTTCAATTTCTTTGAAGTTTTTATAAGTACTCCATGTACTGTAGTATTCAATGCAAACGGTAATAAATGTTTTGTACAAGGCGTATTTTTCTAACTATGTAAATATAAATTAATTATCCGTTTTGATAATCAATATAGTAGTTTATTATTAATTCATCTGCTTAATTGGTATAATTTAACGTCTTTCGACAAACAATTATCTGTACAATTAATTGTCTGTATGCGATATAAGTTGTCTTCGGTTGCCAGTGATGAAATACAAAAATGTAAAAACTCATATGATTTATATTAAAATACCAAGAACAGAAAAAATGAAACTAAATTCTTATTGTTTTTTGCTAACAAAGTAAATTTTTGTTCTTTTTATTGCACGTTATTTTAACATAATATAAGTGAATCTCAAAAGTTTAGCTAATGAGATCCACAGGATACGTTTACAATTTATTCATAAGTGAACAATTTACTGAAAATAATTAATTTTATTTAATTTAGTTATGAACGTTAGTCATTAGCTTAATAGTTAATATAAAATATAATAAACTCTAAAATTCTAAAGTAAATACCTATAGAAAACAACAATATTAATTTAACCGTGTTAAAAAAAAGTTAAATAATTTGTTTTTAATTACCACCTAGTTCACAGTTGTTATAAAGGTTGTGTAAATTTTAGTTTTTTTTTTTTAAATAATAATATTGAAATAACTTGTTAAAAATGCATCTTTCTAATTTCTTCTTATTACGGATTAGCTGTAGTCGTATTTGAAATTACACACTTGTATTTACTAAATTATTAAATCGTATAATAATATGTATTTATTCATTTGTATATAAAATCGTATCTATACAGAGTGATTAAAAAACAAAAAAACTATGCTTAGTCTAAACTATTATTATATGAATTATGCATAAACATAATTTTTACTAAACGTATTTTAGATTTTGAGCAGAGCGATAAATGTATTGACTTTACAATTTTGTGTGAGTTTTTTTTCATTAATTTTATTTTTTTGTTTCTGTCATCACGTTTTAGGGCAGGAAAGTCCTCCGATTTTCTTCATCAGCATCTTTTCTGATAGGAAAGTGAATCTAATTGGTACTTTAGGGAAAGAGAGGTCAAAAGTTCAAAATTCCCAAAAGATTTTAAAGGCGCCGAGAAAAACAAAAAAAAAAAAAATAAAGAAAAACGGAAATTTTTTCGCAAAGCAAATTATTGACAACATTTATTTTTATTTTTGATGTAACAAAATAAATAATGATAGTGAATGCATGAAATTTTAACCAAATATTTATATAAGCATTTTCTATACACCATAACATATTCAAAATATTTTAACTTTTTTTAAAACTATTTATAAGCATAATAAATTTTCGGGTTTTTTTTTATTATTTTTTTTTAATTATTGCTTAAATTTTTTTGCTATTTATTTTGTTGTATTTAAAAATATTTTTCGTCGGTGCTTGGAACTTTTAAAGTATATTATAATATTTTATACACTTAATTAATTTTTCAAATGGAATGTTTTTTGTAAAAATGATTTCAATATACTGTATTATTAATAGTTATAAAATTAATTATTTTAATAGCAATAATATCTTATAATAGGTACACTTAGGTCTACAGGCTGACAGACCGTCGCTCAGAATCATTTTTCGTATACAATGATTTATATCATTGAATTCAAATTTAACACATCCATGAAAATGACTCACTTGTTATCTATTGTACAGCAGAGCGGTAACCACTTTTCGGCCTTATTTTTTGGGCTAAGTTGTCATAATGGATTATTTTAATAGTAATGTTAATTTAATAAAAAAAAAAAAAAAAAATGTCTAACTCATCTTTAATTTTTCAACTGGATTATGCCCTGTCCCTCACAATATTATTATTTTACACCGTAAAGCTCTAAACCCCATCACTAATGAACGGGACATTCATTATTTATGTATCATGTTGATCACGCGTCAATCGACAATACTTTAATAGGACCGATGCGTTTCACAAATAATACGTGTCTGCGGTCCATACGTTTACATTGTTGATAAACAAAATTAGGTTAACCTTTACGGCCTTTGGCATTTGAGAGTCATACGACAGTCGATACGGGACGCAGACATCGGTGGGAAAGCAAATCGGTTGACTTTGACTAGGACTGCGAAAAATAAGAATGAACACCGCTTAAAACAAAGCGGACAAAAATGGAAATGGTAAGCGATCGCGGGTCACGCGCCTGGCGTAGACACGTAATTTCACTGTCGGTAAATGTATCTTCTGTCCGTGGCGGATACAAATTTTTTTCATATTTTTTTTTTACATACTCAAATACACATACACACACGTCGCAACACGTCGAGATCGATTTATTTCTGTAGTGTATGATAATATTATCATTATATTGTGCTGTGTCGTACAACGAAAGCGTTTTCCGACGAACTGTGCCGTCGTTTGTACACTTCAATCATTCACACACACAGACATACACACACTTATCTCTAAACACGTCCGAATCGCACGAAAATACTCGTTCTGCAGCGAAACAATATGATTTTCTTCTGGAGTTGATCGCAACGCTTAATACCATAATAATATTATACAACGTGTGATGCATCGGTATTATGTAATATTTACTGCACGTTACGAGCTTTTCCGCGGGAATGACATTTGTTTCAGTGTTTGTCTGTATAATAATAATTTTTGATTCAGATGTGAAACGAGAACACACGATTAATCCAATTTGTGAATGGTTTGCGTTAATATTATGCATTTGTGTTATGTTTTGACAGTAAATTATTTATACTTTAAATCCAGTGTGTGCACATCTCGACGGTCCAAATTATTATAATTTTCGTTTCAATATATAAACGGCTATTATACAGATACGACCATCATTTATAGTGTCGTATATGCCGAATACTTCGACGTACACTATAAATGAACAAATGCTATTTTAAATACTTTTATTAAACATTTCCGTCTAATGGTAATCGATTCACTAGATAATCACACTGACCGTTTTTGGTTTACATTTTTTTTTAAATATTAATTGTATTATTTGTAATATTTTTATTAAACTTAACTTAGTTATAATATCATTACTGACTATACAAAAAATTATACTAATTGTTACATAATTTTTATCTTAACCTAGTTTGATGAATATGTTTTTTGATGTTGATACTTGGTTTATCAGCTATTGTATGTTTTTTATTTTGGAGTTTATACTTATTATATAATTTTTGTCCTAACCTAGTTTCTAAATACTAACTTTTCTTATCAATACACATTATATTTTGTACATGCGTTAAAACTCAATATAATATAAAGTATTTTTTACAATTGAATAACGTATAAATGACATATATAACAAATAATATATATAAATATAATATATAGGTATGGTAATAAATTAGATACAATTTATATCTTATTATAATAATGCTGATTGATAGTTGTTGAGCGATAAATTATAGAAAAATTCTGACTTTGGGGTATCGGAGTAATGCGTATGTACCTCGTAATTTTTCTAATAATATATTTGACTGTAGTATAATATAACGCATGTTTTATTAAATGAAATGCTGTTCTTGTATCACTGGGATATAATGATAATGTTATATAGAGCGTGTTGAGTTTTAACGAAAACGAGATTTGAACATTTTGACAAAATGAAATGATCCGCAGTACCAGGATAAGAACGGTCTCTAATCTGAACGAATATATTGTCAAAATCTGTTGATCTTATACGGACTGATGTTGTTCAAACATAGATAATGCTATATGTTTTAATCGACCGTGAAACCCTTATACGGTATAGTGGCCGAAAATAAGTTAAACGCATCGTAAAACTGTTCACGTCGGTTATTTACTTTTATAATTAGGGTGGAAATTTATCACAAAAAAAAACCTGTTTATACAGTGTACGTAACATTTACGATACTAATGATTTTAAAGTCTAGTCAGAAGTGGCACAACAATAAAATAACGGTGTGAGCCCACCGTGGAGTTCTATTCATTTTAAACAATTACCATGTAATTAAGCTTTTCGCCGAAGTTTAAACAAGTATGCAAATAGTGATTTAACCTTATAATTTATTTTTTTACGCTTTGGGTAGGTACTCAAAACTTACATACAGAAATTAAACTGAAATAAAAACAAAATTCAAATTTTTTCCCTAATTTAGTTTTTAATAGCGTAAACTTTTTATTGTTTTCGTTGGAACACTATAAAAATTTAAATCTACATATTAATTGTAGCCCAAATTTATGGTTCATAAATTCTATATGAAATTATATACAACCTTAAATATTATAATTTTGAAGAAAATCTCTGTTACAAGGGCTAACTTAAGAATATAAATTGTATGCTTTCTTTTGTGGTTTTGAACTAAAATAAAATAAAAATACTGATTGAATGGAAATAGGAGATTGAAAACAAAATTTATTTTCTTTAATCTATTGTGTTTTAAGATTTGTTCACATGATGCAAGTAGAGTTTTTTGAATTTTATACTTATGTGGCAATAATTTTACCTTTACTTATTTTACGTAATTATTTTTTTCATTTATAATTTTGTACTTCTCGCAATATATAAATTACATTTTTATATTCCAATATTGACCTGTTATACTCATTTTAATATTATTTAAATATTTATAAAAATAGTTTTTTAAAATATTTTTTGTTTTGTTGGTTTTTTAAATTAAATATATGAACAAATCAAAGTCTTCAAATAAATAGGAAGGCATAAGTTGAATATATAGAGAGTACTAAAAGTCAATTAGTGACAAAATATTATTATTATACATGTGTGAAAATAATGAACTTTAGACAAATTAGGTGCCTCATAAAGCTCTGTTAATGCCTTTTTACTTGTGAATGTAACAATATATATATATATATATCTCATAAAATTCTATATTGGTTTCAATTTTAAATTTATGAAAAACATCAAAGAATTTTTGATAAGACATGGTGGGGGACTTCAAATCTGCTTTTTAAAGCATTTATCTCATCATTTATACAAATGGTATGGCGTGTTGAAAAAAGGGTCTTTTTTATTCCTTCCCTCAAAAATTTGTGTCGGTTTTCAATTTCAGTAATGTACTTATATTATACATAACATACTATATATTTTAACAATATTTATCGAAGTTGATCAATGAAATGTTTAGTTTTCTAAATTTAATATAAGGTTGACGTATTAAAAAATAATTCGTAAGATATTATTTTACTCAAATTCCATAAGTTTTTTTTTTTTAGGTCGACTAGAAGGTGAAGTATTCAATCTCGTAGAATTATAGTGCTAAACATTACAGTAATTGGATTTTTTGACTAACACATTACCTTTAATCATATGATACAATAAATATCAACGAAATATTTTATACATTTGGATATTTTTTTACGAATATTTTAATTAATAAACTAATTGATTTAATTGTAATTTAAAGAATAATAATAATATTCAAGGAATTTAAAACTTTCATGAAAAATCGCCTATTAAAAATATTCTAAACATAAATTAATAACAGTTTAAGATGCCATATTACATCATCGCTTTTAAGTAAAAAATACAATACCTACTACGTATGTGTACAACTACGCTGGAATGAGCAAAACAAAAAGCGTTCCCAAAGACCGGTCTCCCTACGCTTTTCGTTTTTTTATTTATTTGTTTCCTTATAGGCTCTGACGGGGATTTAAAATTGTGTAATAATAAACTACTGCACAAAATCATACGGATCTTCGAAACTCTGAGACTTTTTAACTGACGAGATTTGTGAGTTCCATACTATTTCAAAGGAAAAGAGAACCACGGCGTAGATTCTTGTTTGGCATTGCAAATTGTACGAATAGATCATGATTAAAATTTATAATTTTTTTTGTATGTTCCTTCTATAATGTGGTCATTATTTTTTCTAAAATAATTTATTCCAAGAAGTCTGATTCTATGTAATCAATAAACACTTCCATTTTTTCTCAGTAAATATTTTTACGTATCTCATAATTTGTCGTATATAAGGCATGTAATGAATTTTATAAATTAATTATTATTGTATGATATTATATAATTTATAACTAATGTAAATTCAACAAACTATATTTACGTATTGAATTTTTATAGAATTGGACATTTTTCGTTAATTAAACAAATTTTAATTTTAAAGTGTAAGAATATTTTTACTTATTGTTTTACAATTGTTATGATACTTACATATATTATAAAATTGATTTCTGATAAGTTAATTCAAACAATTATTAATTTTACCTTTGTATATTATATGATAACGTAGTTTTAGGATAAGAATTCTAAGTTTTATGTGATTAGTCTTTCCAGTGATTCGTATATTATGTCTGATAAAATAATTTTGTTTAAATAATTAAAATATATTTTTTTATAGCACATTTTTTAAGAAAATTTCAGTATACTCTGGTGGTATTGTATTTTTTCTGGGATCCTATGTCTTAAAATGTTTGGAAAATAACATTAAAATTTACTTGTTTATTACTTATTTAAATTCTCTTTACATAACATTAAACTCGAACGGATTGGAATCAACAGTTATGATTGTCAAAGGATAAAAGAGAAGTAAACGTATTAACGTTTATATTACAGTTTCGTGTCCTTAACTGATGTCTTAACAAGTCAGATTACAGTAAAATAGATTTTTAAAATAGTAGTAGTCATGATGTTAAGAAAATCTTATGTGGTGTATCATACACTGTTGGGAACAGTTTCAGATTACACGATAGAGTATAAAAGTGGTCAAAATGAAAATAATATGGGCCACAGAAAATAATATGTTCAGATTACATCTTTATACAATATTTCACGATTGCTCAAAAAACAATATATCATTTAAGATTAAATATTGTACATTCAATATAATAAATACAAATTAATATTTATTAAAATTGTATTGTGTCTTATGATATTTTAAGATGAGGAAATTTAATGTTTGTTTTTTAAGGTTTACAATCTAAAAAGGATTTAATATAAATCAATTGATTATGTTCGTTTATATTTTTATGTTTATATATCACAAATAATATAATAAATAGCCATTGAATAGGATGAATAAATAACCAATTGTTTTCGTAATTCAAAGTATGGTTTAAAATAAACACTTAAATTATTGAATACAATAATGTTTAAAGTACTTTAATTTCAGTAACCAAAATATAAGTACAAGTATATAATTTAGTAGCTGTGAAGAATGGATATAATAAACTTTCTAATCGGCATTCTATAATATAATAATATGAAACAGAAAAAATGTATTATTATGTTATTATAATATAATATTCACATTTTTATTTAAATTAATATAATAATAAATATTTACATTTGCATATTTACAATTCATGTTATTGTAAGTAAAGATTCTTAATTTATGTTTGAAAACACAAATTCAATACTGAAACAAATAAATAATAATATTGTTCCGGTTTTCTAATATATTTTATTGTATCTAATAATAAAGAAAAACAATAACTCATTAGGTAGGTACATTTAAACCATGGTATTGTTCTGGGTTTTAAAATTAAGACAAAAAACAGCCAATCAGAGACCTATTTATTAACGAGATTTTTGTATTGATTCGAGAACACGATTTCTAAACAACAATAATAATAATATAGTTTATTTATAGCTGCAGTTCAGACTACCGAAGTTCATCAATAGGATTGGACTCGACCGTGCTACGGTCGAATAGGTTAACGACTTGCATTTGTTATTGTACATATTTTTTTTATTTATTTATTTATTTATTTTTTTTTTTTGGGGGGGGGGAGTAATTTTCTTGAGTTTTCAAAAATACTCATTTTGTAAACTTCTTACGTTACATTAACACCAGTGGCACAACTTGGTCTTCACTTTTCGCCAATCATGGATTGTCGGCTATTAGTTTTTTTTTTTATAAGAATACAAGATTTTAAAGTTCAAAATAATTTAAACACGATTGTCAGTAGTTTTAATTTTAATAATAATGATAAACGAATCAAGGGATTATAGTGTAAAATAAATGTTATTTTTTCCCTTTAATATGGATTTGTATGTAATAAAATAAAATTATTATTTTCCTCTTAAACCAATACAAACATTCCACATATTATTAATACAGGGAATCGTAATATTGTAACACATAATATTATATATTTAGGGACTTTGGATCCACATAAAACGTTTGAAAGCTCTATTAATACACGGTAAATAGCAGCAGATATTCATTTTTATTGAAAACTAAATATATCTATCATACGTACATTATTATGTATTCTAATTGCGAGATGAAATAAAAAAAATACACGCAGAAGAATAAGAAGTTCAAGGTTCGTTTTAAGTATTCTTCGTCAAAAATTGGGTTGGGGATATATAATTAATAAAATAAAAATAATTTTCTCGTCTTAAGCATTACCTACATAATAACGTACTTATTACACGTAAGAACGCCATATTCGAACAAGTTATAATTGTACTACAATACCTAAATAGATAATAGTTTAATACTATACATTATTACTACCAATAAATATATTGTATAAATTGTATCTGATATTGTATTTTTGGTTTCTCTATAATATAAGCACATTGTTTACACATCCATCGTTAACAGCTCCGGATTACTAATTTGCATAAAATATGTTTTTTGTATAAAAAACAATAAAAAAAAAATAATAATAATAATAAAACTGAAATAATAATAATACCTAATAATAAAAACACATTAAGCTTGTTTAATAGTAATATACTTTAATATAAGTATCGAAAATAACATTATAACAATAATACAATATTTGAATTTGTAATAGATTTACAGGTGTACATAATAAATGCATAATTGTATTATAGTTAATTGTATTGTAATGGTGGCCGTGTGTGGTTGGTGTACGGGACCAGAAAGATGTCTTGTGCTTTGCCATGCACACGAACGGTATGTATTCGGGCTCGGAAGCTCACTTAATAACGCATTTTCTGGTAATGAATTATACACGGAAATATTGTAATACTACTACTACTACTACTAACAATAATAATAATAATAATATATACAAGGGTAAACTTTAGATGAGACCGCGGGAACACGGAGAAAATGAAAATCGCACGGTTTTACCGTGGAGGAGGAGAGGTGTGTACGAGATTACCTGTCCTATGACGGTAAGATAAATGTGTTTCTGTTTCAGAGCACGCTGGTCAGACTGTTAATTTCTCGCGGCAAACTAAAACCCAACTCATAAAGTAAAGCATAATGACTTTTATTTACACGAACGGGGTAAGTGGAACAAAACAAAACGGGGAAAAAAGAATAAGATAAAATACATTACAAAAATCTAAAAATAGTACAATAAAAAATGGGTTAACTTAACCGGCGTCCGATTATCTTTTTCCGTCGCGTTCGTGCACGCGCGGGTACGACAGGAAAATGACTTACGCTGTACGCACGCGGTCGAATTCTCCGGGCGGAGACGGCCGAGTGCAGCTGTATAATACGACTGCCGGTCGTCTGGTCGGCTAAACAACAACGCGATAATATTATATAATATTACAAAAATATTACGAGTGCAACACTATTATAAATTATTATTCGTGATTATTACGGACCGCGTATACGTCGTTACAACGCGGAGCTCCGGGCGCGCGTGCGTACTTACGCGGTACGCTGCACGGCGGTCGCGGTACGGTATGTCGATCAGTTTTTACACCTGCTGATCCTCCGCACGATGTCCGTGCAGGTTCGGATCTTCATCACGACGTCCTGTTGCATCAGGTTGAAGCACATGGCGATCAGGGCCATGCCCAGCATCAGGTACATGGAGCACAGTATGAAGCTGAGCTCGATGACGGTGCCGGCGCTGTTGCGGTTCCCGGGACCGGCGCCGGTGCCGGGATTGGTGCCGGTGCCGGGGCTGGTGTCGGTGCCGGAGCCGGTGATGCTGTTGCCCGGCACGAAGTCGCCGAACCCGATCGTGCTCAGCGATATGAAACAGAAGTACGACCCGTCGAAGAACTCCCACGACTCCCATTTTGAGAACAGTATGGCGCCTCCGGATATGTACCTTGGAGGGAAAAAAAAACCAAAACAATAAATACAAACAACGTCAATATTTAAACGAAAAGCCCATCGACGACGGTCGGCCGATAATAAAAAATTAACAGCGCCGATCGAGGTGTTCCGCCGACCCACCGTCAATCGGGTGTATATATTTCGGAAAAGTATATTATATTCGAAAAAGCGAACGCCGACGACGTCGATGAACCCTATTTTATTCTTGTGTACCTACGTAAATTTATAATATTATTATGTATAACGATATCGTTGCGAACATTCCGTTTTCTTTTTTATCAAAATATAATTTGATTTATAGAACCCGGTTTTATCGAGAGGTATTCTGCGATTGCCCCTATTGGTTAATCGCGGATAAAAATTATGCTTGTCTAACGAACGCTAAAATTTTTGATTCGAGTAGGAGTAGAATTTGAGCTGCACACCCCCAAAAATGAATCCAGAACGTTTTGCGGAGATTAAAAATATCGATTTTGATAGAGGTAATATTAAAATATATAATAAAATCAAAAACAGATTCAGTTTTCGTTGAGTATAAAACATTTTGGAACTGTGGATAATTGCGTTTATGGTTCATATTATATTTTATTGATACGATGATATCTGAATAATATTGTACGATACCGTTATTTCAATTGCGTCATCGGTTCATCATTGTTTTTTCATTTATTTTAGTGTTACTACTTCACGGTTATGATATATTTATATAATTTTAGGTACATATGATGAGTGACACATTTCGTCGTCGTAAATTACGCCTGAAAATTACGAAATATTCTTTTATTTCACCCGGATTTATCAAAAATCAAATATTTCAACAATACAATTATTTCAAGATAAAATGTAAGTATAAATGTTAATGGTCTTACACAAGATTAATAGTTAACATGCGAGACGTTTTTAGGTGATTCGAAAACCGTTTAAGTTCAAATTATAAACACATACGCATTTTAGTACATTCGGACACTCTTATCGCTATAGTCGTTACACATACAGATGATTTATTATTTATAATATTGCTGTTTGAGAAATAATTGATGACTTGATAGTCTCTATAGTTAATATTGTAATCTACTATGTAATCCGACGGTTGAAATTGCAGCATTAAACTTTAAAATCCATACGACGCGTGACGTCGATTTGAGACAAAGTGCGTTTTACAAATTTATTATAGATGAAGATAAACAAATGTTTCAATTTATAGACTGCACCACT
Organism: Pentalonia nigronervosa; assembly: GCA_014851325.1. NCBI lineage: Eukaryota > Metazoa > Arthropoda > Insecta > Hemiptera > Aphididae > Pentalonia > Pentalonia nigronervosa. The sequence continues at coordinate 2,612 of JACXSJ010002001.1, read as the reverse complement.
GTAATATATATTATTATTGTATTTATAGGATTTCCCAATAACTATCATAATATGTATTACCGCATTAATCATACACTATCCGATTTATAAATTATTATAAATGTTTATATTATTTATAACATTATATTTAATACGTATTAAAGTATTATTAATTATTACTTTTAAAATAAAGTGTTGAGATATTATTATAATCACAAATCGGTTACCTATTTGTTTGGATTCGTGTGTTTTGAACTAACATATTTCAATAATATTTCTATAATAAATATTAATAATAAAATACCTAAATAAATATATTTTTTTTTAATGCAGTTTAAAACAAAACGTAATATTCATTTGTATACACTTTTTTAAACAACTTATTATAAAAAACAAATTATTACCTTTTTAAATTGAAATATTGATAAAAAAAAAAAAATTAAAAATCAAATTAAATAAATTATAAAACATATTATTTATATTATGTTTAATATAATATATGTAACATACTAACTATATCAACAATTTTAAAGTGCATAATAATTATTTGAAATATTAAAATATATTATATTGTATTAAATGTGTAAGACTTGGAAAAATCGATAGGTGGTATACATATGAACCTACGGTAGTAAATAACTGGTCGAGTCAATACAAAATCAATAAAATCGATAGGCGTATCCTACCCTCCCCCAACCACACACACACACACACACACACACACACGCACACACACACACACGCACACCAATCAGATATACGTAAAAATCTGAATGACATTTTACTGTTTCAAAAATATAACAAGTATAGAATTTTTTTTTTTGGTCTGATGTCCATGGATCGGTTATAAAGCGGATGACGTACCCGTCGAAAACGATTCGCCGCCGCCAAGCGAGACGATAAAAATCGACCAAAACGACGTTGACGAAGAGAAAATATTAATAAAGTGTATTGCGTGTAAGTATATATGATATATACGGTTACGGGCAGTGGATTGGGTTAATATTATCATGCTAACGGGGTGGGTGTACAGGCACGAGGCCGGGAAACGTGAAAGGCGCTCGTTTGAGCGAATTTCGCCGTTTTACAGTGCGTAGGTATGCAATATCGGATGGTCTTGATATATCGTTTGTCGAAATCCCATTTCGATTATACAGCGGCGTAGTGCAATATTACAAACTTGCGAGCCAAATACAGTACCTATATATTATTATTGTTATTATAAACGCGTGTGTACGAGAAGGGAAAAAATGAGAACTCCAATAAAAAAAAAAAAAAAAAAACAGTAAAAAATCGATTTACCATGGCCGAACGCGCCCGTTTACCGGTACTGGGTTCTCTATCAAAAGGCTGCCAAAACGACAACTTACCGAGTTACACGCAATAATAATATTATTATTGTATTTACATAGGAGGTACTATTATTACGATTATCACTATTTATTATATTGCTTCTGTGGCGTGAATGCAGAATCCGATCAGTGCACATTTAATACCCATACCTGTAATAATAACAATATGGCACTAAGTTAGCGTTCAAGACTGAAATGAAAACGGTGTCATGAGTCATAACCTAACCCTACAATGTATATCCACAATCTAGGAGTCACGTCAGTAGGCGGACTCTCCTCTCACAATATCAAGCTAAACTTAATTCTAACATCACTAGCTTATTATATATAAATTGTTCAAATTACTTAATTCAAATAATAAATTAATGTCAGCGTGTATATCCTTAAGTGTAGCTACATTGCATACCTGATACGCCGTTTTGAAAACCTCTTTCTTGGACTTGTAGTTATAGGACCTTCACAGTATTTATAACTCCATAATAATACTATATAATATCGTTATTATTATTAAATTGTTTCAAGTCAATGTAGATGGAGGTAAAACCTTGCCCTGGGATGAATTATTTTCCTGATAACACACATATAATATTTGGTGGATAGGTGTGGGGTGCGGTCTCCAAGAGAATAATTAAAAGTTTTGGACCCTCTCGCTGAAAACCTCGACATCCTCATCTGCCACTATACCACATTTTCGGAAAAGGTATTATAAATATTTGCATTATTATTATTATTAATTAGTATATGTAGTAATACGTGTTTGCCATTATAAAAGAGATAAGATGACTAAAAAAAAATCGACGAGACGTACGAGATACAGATCGGATGTAAAAAAAGCAGTTCGATTAAACTATTAATACCTATTATAAAGAAAAAACTCATTATTGACTTTGACTCTGCGTGACGGTGACTGCGTCATGCCAGTCGGGGACATAACGTACAAATCGAATTATAATCATGAATAGCGAATGAAATCCCGATGGTTGTACAGTCATTGTTCATAATGAGTTCAGAACCCGAAGGCTTTCGAATCGAAAATCCAATTTTTTTTTCGTATGTCTAAATAGTATACACTTAGATTTACATCTTGTTTAAGGACTACTGAACCTATATTTTGGATGTGTCTGCGCTATTCAAATAATTACGGAAAACTAAGAGGGTCTATCAGAGCCGGATTAAGGGGGGGGGGGGGCTAAGAGGGCTATAGCCCAGGGCCCCTAAAAAAAAGAGGGCCCCCAAAAAAATTATAAAATTGTAATTTTTGTACAATTTTAAAAAGAAATT
>JACXSJ010002000.1:0-61145 GCA_014851325.1 Pentalonia nigronervosa | reverse complement strand
GTTATAGTGTTTCCAACAAACGATTACACACTATATATATTATAGGCAAATAAATAAAGTTATAGGGGGTAACCGTATCATTAAAGGTACGGTTTTCTGCAGCGTCAAATAGTAGAACAGCACGGCGACAATGACTAAACGTTGACTATGTCCAGACCGGTAATTGACTATAGATGCTACAGGAAAACTGTACTTTGAGAAGAGCAAAATATGCATATTTAACTATTTAATCAGTATCCCATACACGTTTTTATTTTCATTTATCATTATTCATTATTAATTAATAGTTATTACTTATTATTATTTTTTTATTCATTCGTAGAATTACAGCTTGATTTAATAATATTTGCTATTATATGTGTAGGTAATTAATTCGATTTTATTCTAATAAAGATTTTGTTTATTATAATTTAGTTTAGTTGTGGACCAAAAGTATACAAATATATAAAAACAAATTTATTATTTTGTTTGATTTTATTATTGATTTAAGTATTAAAGTATATAAGTAGGTATTTACAGCAATTTATTTTATGCATATATTTATTTAAAACTATTTAAGATCTTTATTAATTACTATGTTACTAGTTTGATTTAAAAAGAGGTATAATTATTAATTTTATATAAAAAAAAAAGTAACTGATTTTTAACTAAATTAAGTTACTTTTATTTTTTAGTTAACTTATAAATTTTACAAGTTAAAAAATAAAAATAACTGAACTTTATACTTAACTTTTATTTTTCTATATAAACTTAACTTAACGAGTTAAAAAAATAATTAACTTGCCTAGCCTTGACAATCGGATTAATAGGTATGTGGTTTTTAACATAATAATTATAATTATAATTGATATGAATATTTTATACAAAGATAATAATTTTCAATAATTTTTACAATCAATACATGAAATCTTCTTTTAGGTATATAATTATTTATGTTTAAATATCAATGATATATATATATACATTTATATACCGGATAATTCATCAGAATTCTCGCAAATATTTTATCATTTAATAATCGTTTATCATTTATTAAACTTATGGTTTTTGAAATTTCTGAGTATGTTTAACAAACTATTTTTTAAACAAATGTAAGGAGTGTTCTGTGGCGTAATCACTCTTTTTTTCCGTAAATCGTTTAGTAGATAGGTATACAATTTTTTTTGAAAATAATAATATTAATAATAAATGAACATAAACAAGAGATGGGAGAAATAATATGAACAAATAAATATAAAAAAAAAAATTAAGTAGATCAAATATTTGATATATAGAATATATATAAAAAATGTTAATGTATTCAAATTTGAATTAATTATTTTTTAATTATTTAACTTTGTATAAGTACTAACTACTAAGGATAATTGATCTGGGCGATATGGAGGTTATGATGATTTTAAAATTATAGAAACTATAATATTAATCGATCAACATTAAATGTTTAATTTATACTTTGTAAAAATTGGCTGAGTATAATTTATTATAAGTAAGTACTAAATTAAATATTACATATATTTCATAATTTTATAAAACCATATTAATTATAGACCATTATCCTTAGTATATACATTTTTATAACTCAGAAACTATTCGTTAAAATTTTTATTTACCCCAATACATTTTTGAAAAATAATCTACATAAAAATATACAGTAAAAGTATACGAGTTCTCATTTAAAAATAAAAAAAATTGTATCGTGTAAAAGTCTAAGTATTTGAAAATATAGTTAATAAATATTTTCACAATTCAAAAAAATCGAAATTGGAATAAGTTATGTATTGTTAAAGAAATATGACGGTGACTACGTTTAATGAATCACCCTGTATATGATTTTTACCTATAGTAAATAAAATGCAAAATATGTATATTTTATACTTGTAATGAGTAATGACTAATGACCATTAGGTAAATTATGTATGATGTAGCACTATTAGTCTGAAATAGTGGGGATTTCCTGATAAACCTGAATCCATGCCCTACCCTGAATAAATGTATAAATAATAAAACCATAGGTAATTGTTGTTGTATACGTAAAAAAAAACATTAGTTACAAACACGATTTGAACAATCAAACGTCGTAAAATATTTTAATATTGAGCCTTAATATTGAATCAGTATGATGCTCAAATTATTAAATTTCAGTTTATTTGTGACAACAGGTACGCATCAAAATATTATTTCAATTCAACGGACTTATAATAATCATAATGATCAAAATATATTTAATAAATGAAACCATATTTTATCAGTTTTAGCAGCTCAAAACACAGATTATAAATTCTTAGGATGTTTTTTGGAAGAAAATTTATTAACTCTTGGAGAAGAGAGTCGTATTTTAAATCCAGTAACACCTCAATCGTGTTCAGATTTTTGTTCTGAAAAACAATATACATTTTTTATTCTTAAACATGAGTATGCCTCTGTTGTATTATTTTATAACTATATTAATATAATCTTTAAAAATATTTAACAAAAACATTAATTAAATTTCTTTAAAAACAAAAATTGTTCTATAATTTATTGATTATTTATTTTATTTTTTTAGCACCTGTTATTGTAGCAAAAATTACATATCAAGACTTATGAGACAACTTGATTTCGAGTGTTCAAAAAAATGCTCAGGAGATACTTCAGCTTCATGCGGAGGAGCACCAAATTTAGTGTCTTCATATATAACGGATAGTTCAAGTAAGTACCTAAGTTAACTTTTTTATTCAAACATTATTATTAAAACGTTAAGAACAAAATATAAGCACATAGTAGGTATTTGGCATTATTAACTATTATATAATAGTAAATATATAAATATTTACTATTATACTATATATACTATATATAAATATTATATAATAGTTATATTATATAATAGTGTTTGGAAATCCACTTCGCTATATTTAAAATTAATGATACTACTTGAGTTATACTGTTCTTGTTTATACCCATGAAATCTGTCATCGGGTGCGGTTTTAAAGGGTGTGTAATAATGGTGCCATGAGGGCCCTAAGTTTTTTACCCAAGCTAGGTAGGTTTTTTTAAAACAACAATAATTTTGATTTAGAAATAGTTCGTATAAAATTAATTAAAAATATAAATAAAATGCCGTTGCCGGATCATCATCGAAGGATTAAATTTAATGTGATAAGAGTTTAGAGTTATTTTTGGATTGTTTTCCGTTTGACCATCGTTCCTTCTGATCGACGTCAATAATTATAATAGTAATAATACGTAATAATATGTATATATAGAGTGATACATTTAAGTGTCTACACTCATTATTTTGAAAAGAATAATAAAGATTTTTTTTACTTAATTTAATGTCATTTTAAAACATTTCCGAAAAAAAATTTTTTTACTATTTTTAATCGTTATAATTTTTAATTTTTTTTTTTAATAACATGCATTTATATCTGAAGCAGAATATTTTCGGAGTATTTCAATCATTCAATCTACATATATAGATCAAATTTCGGACAAGTAGTTCATTAGTTATAACTAGAAGTTGGATTTATATTCTATTAAAACCCTTAAAATATAATGTTTTACATGCTTAAAAATGTAAAATATTCTTTTAATATTCCGTAAAAAAAAATTATTAAGATTATTCAGTTTAAATGTATTTAATTAATTTGGTTTACAATAACAGTTTAAATTTATTTTCTTTTGTTTACAATAACATTTAATTTCCATATATTGCTCCATATGTTCCAGTGTTATGTTAGTATGCTAATGCTAGTTTAATGTAGTCATTTTGAATATAATTATTAAATATTTACTAGATTACCTATGTAAAATGAGTTTTTATTTTAATTTTAAATGTATTTTTATAGTTTTGACATGCTGATGATTATACTTTTCAGTTATTATTAAAAATTGTTGCAAGTTTTTTAACAAAAAAAAAAATAGGTTATACAATTTACAAATTTGTTCTGTCCCCTCAGTCACCAAAATCTGAAAACGCTTATGGGCCCCAGAAATCTATTTAAAATTAAAATATTTATAAAACTTCCATTTTTAAATCAAAAATAGTCAAATATGCACTTATACTCATCAATGAAAAATTGTTAAATATTCATAATATGCATCAAATAATTTTTAAATTTAAACTCGTATTGTTATGAAACATATTTGTATACCTATTACTCAGCTATATTTTCAAAAATTACATAAACATATGCAAACTCTTAGAACTTAGAAGTCTCTAGCACTAATAATAATCAATATATTTTATCATACAACCTAACCTAACCTAACTTATTAAAATACGGAATCTTAAAACTTTAAGAGAATGTCAGTGCAATATTTGTTTTCTCATCATAGACAAAATGTATTCATGGAAAATTGTTTTTTATGATTTTTGATAAGTAAACTTTGAGTAAAGTCACCTATCACAAAAGTTATAGAAGATAAAATATTAAAGGTTTGAAGTATTGATTATGTTATTATTATTTGATTAAATTCGGCTAAAAATGTAATAAAATGTTTGTAAATTTAAACGAACATTAAATTGATTTGAAACAATATTTAGACAAATCGATATGTCATACCCTCCAAATTATTATTTTCTATAATTTTTGTAATGGGTGATTTTACTCTAAGATTGCCTAAAAACAAAAAAAAGATTATGTGTGAATGGTTTTGTCTACGTTGCCCATGGTCAGATAGAAAAATCAAACATTGCTGACATCCTCTTAACTAAAAAAAGCATAAAATGTATTTCAATACAAATCATATATTTAACTGCTTTAAGCAATTAATCATTGTTATCATTGTGTTAAAGTTTATAAAATAGTTGCTATAATAGTATCAATTTTCTAGATATTTAAAAAAAAATTAACAAATAATATTCACAAACAGTATTATAGTTAAATGAATATTAAACTGTTAAGTAATCTAACTTTTACTTACTGAATTTTCGAATCTTTGAAATAATTATTATATGTTAATTTTCACTGTCACACATTCTTTTTTATTTACAAATAATTCTTCTGTCTACTTGAATTTTTTTATAATTATAATTATATAAATTAAAATAACCAATTTTATAGCTTATGTTGATTCATAATATTTTTTTCCAATTTCAGAAGCAACCAATTTTATGGGACATGGTGGTTATCCAATACCAATTTATCTAGGATGTTATGCTGAAACTCCTAACGATAATGAAAATCGTTTATTAAAAGGTCCAGCTGGACCTTATCCTTATAATACTCCTCAAAAATGCTCAGAAATATGTTTCAAGATGGGATATTTATTTTTTGGAGTTACATATGGGTATTTACAAGATAACCATATTTTAGTATAATTTATCACATAAAAGTTATTAAATGCTTCATTACAGTTTACAACTTTATTTATATTCAGCCTAAATGTACCAGCTTGTGTTTGTTATTGATGTATTATATATAATATATATACAATATATTTATTATAAATTATTCCATAGTTTGTAAACATTATTATTTTTATATAATTATCAATTTATTTTAAAAGTTGGATGTAATTGAAAGATAAATATTATAATTCAAAAAAAATAAATGTACCTATTTACTTATAGATCGGAATGTTGGTGTGGAAATCAAAGACCTGCAAAGTCGTCAAAAGTAGAAGATATTAATTGTGATTCTCCTTGTAATGGCGATAGTAAACAATTTTGTGGTGGAGGATGGAAGATGGGAATTTATTCAACAGGAATTACAGGTTATTGTTGAATTAAATTTAAAAATTTTAAAGTCATTACATATTTACATATAATTAGTAAATAATGTTATTGTCTTGTAATTATAACAAAGCTGTAAATATGCTTGTATTATAATATCATGTTAATTGTTATGTAATAATGAATTTACAGACTATGTACCAAAAAAATATATTGGATGCTTTGATGATGATGGAAAAAAAACAAAAGGAAAATATTTATCATTCTCAATGGATATCAATAATAGTCCTAGACGATGCATGAATCTTTGTAATACTCTTAGATTTAAATATGCTGCTGTTAAAGGGTAGGTATATTAATCTTTAATTTTCAAATTATTTTAAATGTTTTAAATGTGTAATTATTAATTATTGTTTATAGCAATATTTGTGAATGTAAGAACTATGAACCAAATTTTAATTTAAAAAGAAGTTTTAGTGATTGCAATACTTTATGTACAGAAAACCCATCTGAATATTGTGGTGGTAGTACTACATTTAGCATTTATAAAACTTTATACTCAGGTATGACTGTAGGTGTATGTAAATCATTATACAACAATTTGAAAAGGTTACTTACTAAAAATTTAAACAATTTAGATCCTCTAGCAAAAGTATCAGTAAATCCTATTGGATGTTTTACTAATTTAAAGAGACATCCAGTGTTAAATGGTTGGAGAATAACACATGCTCGCCTTACTCCCAAACATTGTGTATATAGTTGCCATACAAGAAGATTTCCATATGCTGCGCTTATATCTTCGTAAGTAAAATTTTTTGGATACTGTAGAAATGATGAATAGTTATAAATTTTAATTTTAAATTATTTTCTATCATCTGTTATAAAAATATTTGTTCACATACTAAGATGTGTAAAAAATAATGAACTGAAAGAAAATGGTTAAAAAGTTATCTTAGAACAGTTATTTTTATTTTACTGACTAGTTTAAAATATAACAATTAATTTAAATATTAAAATCCATATTTTGAAATGTCATTGAAAAGCTGAATAATAAAATATTAGTCCGAGTTTGACTCTTCAGTTGATTAAAAGTTAATTTAACCTCACTTATTCTTTTGGTAATTATATGTTTACAACTTATTTATTTATGAGTATTATAATTTTTAAACTAAAATATTTAGGTACCTATGTAGGTATATCATATTTTGTTAGCATATATATTGTCATTGTAACCTGTAGGAAGTTAAGTTATTTAAAGTATCAGCAGAGAGCAATGGTTATATGTATATATTTATGATATTACTGTTATTCCTGTCATATAAAAAAAAAAAGGCCAACAAGTGGGTACCACTCTGTTATACTGACGTATAGTATGTGTCTAGAGAGGTCACTGTAATGGATGAATAAAATTTGAATTCAATGATATTAAATCATTGTATGCAAAAAAAAAGATTCTGAGTGAAGATGGTCTAGTCATAGGTTAGGCCAATGAAGTTAAATGGTTAGGTTAGACAGTCTGCCTATATTACTAAGTATATTTTATGATATGATTGCTCAAAATAATGATTTTTGTCAAAATTCTAACTGTAGACATTCATTTAAAATTATTGTGAATTTACCTTTTATCTTTTTTTAAAATTTTTACTAAAAACTTACAAGGGATCTTTTTTTATGTTTTTTGCCTTAGTAAAAAATTTTTATCCACAATAATTTAAAAAAACTATTAAAAATAGAATGCCTATAAATAGCTCAAAAAGTGTCAAAATATTTTTTAATGGTGTTTTATTTAATATTTAATAAAATGTTATGGTGTATGGAAAATACTATTACAAATATTCGGTAAAAATTGGATCATTTTTACTGTCCTAAAAGGTGATTTTATAAAAAAAAAAAATTAAGTTTAAAATCTTCACTACTATTGCCAAAAAGCATTATTCATATTATTTTTAATTAAACATAATAATATATTAATTTATTTGGATAGTACCTCTAGCAAAAAATGCATAAGTAGTATAACAACTGAACTAATATAATTCAAATATAATGCCATATCACTAGGTAGGTCTTATAAAAAAGGTGGTGTGTTAAATAGTTTAATAAGACAAATAAAATGACTTTAGTATAAAATATATTCTTATTTTGATGGTGGAATTCTTCTTGTAGGAAAGAATGCTTATGCACTTCTACAAAACCTTCTTTTGAAGCTAAGACAGAGGATGCTATGTGCACAATTCCTTGTTCTGGTTCATCTCAACATACATGTGGTGGCAATAATGCTATAAATGTATACAGTACTGGATTAGAATGGAAAACAGATACAATTGGAAATAACTATCTGGGATGTTATGAGGAAAGTCAAAATAACAGAATATTTAATGGTTACTCACGATCCTTTACTGTGAATACTCCGGAATTTTGTTCAAATCTTTGTTACAAATTTGGGTATACTTATTGTGGAGTAACATATAAATCTGAATGTTTTTGTGGAAGCCAATCGCCGAATGAACCTAAGTTTCCCAGATTGGAAGATAAACAATGCAACACTAAGTGTTCAGGTGATGCTAATCAATTCTGTGGTGGCGGTTGGAGAATGGGAGTATTTTCAACTGGATTAAACGGTAATTTTTAAAACAAAAAATATTATTTATAATATTTGATACCAAATAGGTTTAAAAAAATTTGAATATAAAATAATAAGTTGCATAATTATATTTTATTTATATTTCTACAGATTTTAAAGTCGAAGGTCGGCTTTTAGGTTGTTTTGTAATGCAGGAAAGCACATTAAACAATATAAAATTTGAACTTATTAATACAAATACGCCTAGTAAATGTTCTACAATTTGTAATAATAATGGATATCAATTTTCAGGAGTCTTAGGGTACAAAAAAATATTATTTTACATAATACATAATATTTATGATTTGTTTTTATTTTTAATACATTTTATTGTTTTAGTATTAATTGCTATTGTGGTAATCGTGCTCCAGAAAATGACCAAAAAGTTTTTGAATCTGATTGTGATACACCTTGTGTGGGTGATTCTAGTAAGACATGTGGTGGTGAAGACAGAATTCAAATATATGATCTCATGAGTAAATATTTGCACATTATCAATTAATTTTGATAAAGCATACACATTTTGATGTTTATTTTATAGAAGTGATAAATATCAGCATTCCAAATACAAATAGTTCAAATGATTTGGTGGACGAATTCGATACTCTAAATTTGAAATCGATTTGGAGTCATGATATTTTTATTGCACAAGAACCAGTATGTAAAAAATACAAAATATTTAAATTAAAAAACTTATTGATTGTCTGTACTTAGTCTTAAATAGGTACAAGATACACATAATATGGGTACCTATAAATAACTTATATTTTTTGTAAGTTATTAGTCATTACTAATTCATTAGGTACCAATTCAACTTTTTTGTTAATTTATTTTAGTTAATCTACCTATTGGCTATTATTAAACTCAAATAAAGTATTTAAAAATGTTTTTTATTACATCTACTTATAACTTATACCTTACTGAAAAGTTATAATATTGAAAAATTTAACAAGAGAGCAAGCATAATATTATCGTCTTTAAATTTAATGATGGGTAAACTTATAGTAGGTAGTATTAAAAATGACATTACTATATTGGAAACTCAGAACATAAATTTAATATATTGTATCTGTAAGAGACAATGAATGCATGTTAGCATCCTCTTAACATTTTATGTTTGAGACATTATTTGTAATAATTAAAATATTTATTTTTGATGAGCTGTTTATTTTTTCTACAAACATAATATAATTTAAACAAATCTCATAACTTGTTTTACGACTTAATAGATGATAGTTGTTATAATAGATAATTGAAAAGCATATAGCAAATGTATAAATATTGGGAAAATACTGCCAGAAGCTTGTAAAAATTGTAGTTCATAATGCATATAAATTATAATATTATATTCAAGCTAATATTAAAAACTAGAATTAATTTATTTATTAGTTCAATAAATATATTATTTGTTATGCATCACCTCAAATAAAAAATCAAACAAAATTAATGTAAGTTATATTAAACATTGATTTTAGGATTTCGAATTTGTTGTTTATAATAATTCTGAAAAGAACTTATTTATCAAAAATGGAGAGCTAGTCATTAAACCTACAATTCTATCAGATAATTATGTCAAAAATGGTTGTTTAGTACTAAAGGGGTATGTATATAATAGTTATTTTAAATTTAAATAAATTGTATCTTTAAAAATACAAACTAATATTTGATGTTCTATATTTTTATTTTTTAGGTGTACAAAATATGAAGGATCTTCTGGGTGCGCCATGAATGCTTCATCTTACAATATAATACCTCCTATAGTTTCATCTAGACTTACCACAAAAAATAATATGTTATTCCTTTATGGACAATTAGAAGTAATAGCTAAATTCCCAACAGGAGATTGGATGGTGCCAGGTAAATAATAATATATTACCTATACAAATACATACATTATAAATGTATAATATTAGCTAAATTATCTATTTAAATTGTTTCTAGTAGGGCTTACGATTTCCTACGGGTATTTGAAATACACGGGTACACGGGTAGACGTGTATTTAAGTACACGTGTATTTAACCGTGTATTTAATATTACACGTGTATTTAGTATTACACGTGTATTTAATATTTCACGTGTATTTAATATAACACGTGCATTTAATATAACACGTGTATTTAATATTACACGTGTTCTTAATGATCTATAATAATTTATAATGTATAACAATTAATAAATGTTAATAAATTTAGGATATAGAAAAAAAAAAAATTAACAGTAGTACACAGGCGTACGCTATAGTATACACTATATAGTTAGTTCGATGGTCAAGGACGTCGTTGCAGATTATACTTATATTATATTATACTCTGTGTGTGCTTTGTCTGCTAAGTCATACCACAGAATAGTTTTATCATTGAATACATTTATATTTACATTTATATTAAATACAAGTGTAATATTAAACAGGGCTTGAAACCGATTTTCGTTACCGATTTTGAATACCGGTTTAAACCGTTAAAAACCGAAACCGAAATCGGAAAAAATCAAAACCGGTATCCGAAACCGAAACCGGAAAAATTTTTTTCGGTTTCAAGCCCTTAAATACACGTGTAATATTAAATACACGTGTTATATTAAATACACGGATCAATACACGGGTTTCATAATTATACGTGTACCCGTGTATTTAAGTACACGTGAAATCGTAAGCCCTAGTTTCTAGTTTTATTGAAAATATTTTCTAATTGTTTTTTTTTTTTTAATTTTAATAGAAATAGCTTTGGTTAGTAAAACTAATGAACAAAACAAATTTGTATTGGGTACATCATTTGGAAATAATGATTTAAAATGTAATGGTGAAGATGAAAGTATTTCTGTTTTAAAATATGGATTAAAAATTGACGAACAATATCATTTACAACCAATTATGAAGAAATTGACATTAACAAGTCGGTGGTCTGAAGACTATCACACATTTATATTGTCTTGGTCTCCTGAAAACATTATTTTTAAAATAGATGGAGAAAGTCATCAATTGGATACATCAAATCTACCATTAGACTTGATATTTGACTCTGAAGTATATTAATTAGTTATTATGTATAATTCTGTTATAATAATTTTAACTTTGAATTTTTAATTTTTAGTATTATATATCTATTGGTGTGTCAGTTGGTGGTATGACAAATTTCCGTGATGGATGTTTAAGCAATGGCCATTTAAAACCTTGGAAAAACTTTGATATTAAGGTTTACATTTTCCTTTATTATACACATTTACACATGTTAAATACATTTTTTTTTTTTTTTTAATATTTTAGGCTATGTTGAATTTCTGGAAGGACAGAAACCATTGGACATCTACTTGGAATGATGAAAAATCATCATTAAAAGTTAAAAAAGTGAAGTTCACTTTGTTAGATAACATTAAATTTTAATGAATATGTAAGAAACTATATAAATATATTTAAAAATATGTTTAGTTTTAATAATTTTAATTTTAAATTTGCATTAATTTGTGTTTCACAAAAAATAAATTTGGAAATTAAACTATTTTTGTGAAATTTTATTTTCAAAATTATTAACATGGAATCATAAACTTCTAATATTTTTAATGCAGTCTGTATGCGTTATGACATTGATTATACATTGTATTTATGGTTGTATATGTATTATTTTATTATATGTGTAAAGATTTTTTTGTTTTCCCAATGAAGGTGGATAGAACATAATTTCATACGGCCCTTAATCAACGAACAAAATTGTACACATTTTATAATTTTAAGCACGATTTAAGATAGTAAATAAAATCACCGAATCATGTGACTTTTGGATTCATATCGTCTGCCGTGGGATAGGTAGCATTTTTATAATGAATCGTTCTCGTTGGGTAACCGTACTATCTTAAATCGTGATTTCAAGACACATGATACCGTAAGTTTTGAACCTAAAATTGTTGTGCAATATTACCAAATTTCTATAAGGTTACGCATTTGACAATTTGACTTAATTATAGCATATTATCTATTGTATTTATCATTAAATATCTTTATGTTAGGTAGTTTAATTATCATTTATTTACTCAATACCAGTAATATCCATATGAACAAAATTAATAATGACTAATCAAATATTTATTTTTAATGGTATACAACGGTAGGTATATTAAATGCATTTAATTTTTGACATAAACATACTGGTTATTTTTGGCATTGATGCATATTTTAAATTTTTTATTAGAATTTCAAGAAATATCTATTAAATTATTATACTATACCATTAAATATATATTTTTTGATTTATAAATATTTTATTTTATGAAAAAAAAAAATGGAATAATAATTATTTATAGATTTTGAGTAAATATTTTTTAATTTACAATTATTGTATGAAGAAACTAAATAGTAAAAACAATAGTCCTATAGATTTACATATATTTGACTGATCTTTGACCGATATTTTGTTTATAATCAATTTGTTATAATCAAATTTTAAATGTTAATTATTTTTATCACGTGTTAAGCAGCAGCACAGTTAAAACATAGAATAAATAAACAAGTAAATAGGGGTAACATTAGGTTAAAATTTAAAATAACACACACACACACACACACACACATATATATATTAGTAACTCTTAGTTGCTTTGGTAGTTTCAGTCTTTGTTATCCAAATTGCCATAAATCATTTGACCAGTACGGGGCATATTTATAGCGTTCTGTTTTGCTTCTATAAGATCCTTGTCATTACATGTGATTGGACATTTGCTACATTTCAGTAAATGGTTCATTATTTGTTCTTCACCACACTCGCACAGCGCTAATGATGCTTCCATGTAGCCTCACTTTTTTAGATCGGTTTTACATCGTCCCACTTTGATTCGTAGGCGATTTAAGTTTTTCCAAATTACCCATTAATTGTTGTATTCAGGTGCTAGGTCTTCTGTTGGCATTATCCACGCTGTTTCGTTTCCTATTTTTTCTCTCTATCTCTCGACTCTCTCTTCTTTAAGGGTTCTCATAATGCATTTTGTCCTTTTCATAAAACTATTTCTCGACTTAAGTCGGTATGTATTTCCTTGAGTTCCGTACATTATGTTTTGGGTATTATTAATGATTTTAGTATGTTCCCAGTCAGCTTGCATCGTCGGATTTTAGGTAGGGCTATGCCGGATAAAATGTATAGTTTGTTTACTGGTGTATTTTTTAGACAATCTGTCATTAAACGGTATGTCTCATTCAAAGCTGTATCTTTTTTGCGCGTGTAGACTTTCTCCACACGGGACTTGCGAAATCTCCGATTGAAAAATTGAGTGCCAAGACCGTAACTCTTAATGCACGAGGTTCGGCACCCCAAGCAGATCCGATTAGCTTTCTTATTCATTTTTTTCACAGTGTACTTTATATGTTAGTGACCTGTTTAGAATTACACCAAGATATTTAGGATTTGAATTATTGGCTAGTTCAACACCTTTCCAAGTTACATGGAGTTTTCGGTTTGCTTCCTTGTTTCTGAGATGGAAAGCTCAGACTTCTATTTTTGTAAGGTTAGGGGTCGTAGGGAGCTTATTTCAAAGTATTCGTCCATTTTGGCAAGTGTACATGTTAGTATTTTTTCGACAGTCTCAAAGTCTTAGTCTTGCCAGCGATTGTCGAATCATCTGCGTATATAAAATGTTTGGCATTTTTATCGTTGAAATTGGTTGATCATTCGTATATATGTTGAAGAGTGCTGATGCAAGTACACTTCCCTGTGGGAGGCCATTTTTGGAATTTCTCCGTCGACTATTTTACTTGTATAAAGTAACAAAGTAATGGCGGTTAATGAAAAATTAAAAAAATACTACAAATGATTTAAAAGATTCAAACATTTTGAATCTTAAACTTTTCATTTAGTTTATTATATATCAATTAATTTAATATTTGTTATACAAATATCAAGTAAGTACGTATCATATATTTATATCACATGAATAATAATTTTTAAAAAAACATTTAATAGAAAAATCAGTATCAAATATAAAAATATTAACACCTAATATATTTTTAGATTTTAGATTTTAAACGGAGAGTATTGGTTTTACAATGATAATTTTTTTGTCATATTTCACCATACCATAAAAATACTTCAGTCTTCAATATTGAGTGTAGTTATTTTACCTTCTGGTAAAAATTAAAACTATTTTGTATTTTAACAAGTCAAAAGGGAGAAAGTAGGTAGATAATCGCTTCTCTATGCAGTATATAAATCGAAAGTACCTTATAATTGAGTAGGTTACTGTAATGAATGTATTAATTTGAATTCAATGATAAATCATTGCATACGAAGAACGATTCTGGGCGGAAATTATCAGCCTGTATTACTAAGTATATATAAATTGTTATCATATATTTAAATTGCTATTAAATATTATAGTAATAATTTTTTACTAATAGTTTTACAATATACGGCATAAAACTATAAACTATATATATCGGAAATAGATTAAAATGTAGCTAAATATTTTGAAAATGATGCGTATAGTAAATTATAACAATATACATAAACATTTCAAGTCCCCAATAACATTTTGAACAAAATAACTAAAATTGTAATCTTTGTTTAAATACTCATTCGTCCGAAATTCAAATGCCCATTTACAAAAAAAAACTGTGCTTATATGTATATTTATTAGATTTTTGGGTTTCAGTAAGAACTTAAGTGAACTTAGGCAATAGGTATACAATTTGAACATTTTAAACAGCTTGAAAAGAGTCAATCTGCTTTGATTATAATTTACCATATATATATAAAATTATTATGTAAATATTTGGTAAACATTTTATTTTAAGTATCTCTACGATAGTTAATATAATTTTTAAAATATTTTTGATTTTGAACAATTTATAGACGTTTTACATATTTATTGTTCGATTTATATTGATTTATTTGATCTTGTTTAATTAATTTTGTTTCGGTCAAAAAGCTCGATATTTAAATTAAAAATAATGGTGTATAGACAACATGCAATATGGTACAAATAGTGGTGGGTTGGGAAATTGGGAATTTCCCTGATGGGCCGAACTCGTATGTATGCTACTTAATATAAATATTTTATGATAAGAATTTTTTTTTTTTTGTAGACTCACGTTCATTTATTCACCTGTTTAAAATTATGCATATTATAATTATTTCTTAGAACGGTTAAATTAACCATTTATAGTATACAATTGATACATTTAAAAAAATTACTGTAACTGTGATAGATAAAATTATTTAGAAGATTTATAAAAAATAATCTAATCATGTATATTTATTTTAAAAATGCTTGCCACCTACTAATTTTAATAGTCTTAAAAATGGATTTCCGAAAAATGTTATATATTAATAAAATAAATCACTATCTTCAGTTATTACCGATAACTAATTACAATGACTATTATCGATTTATTTTTCTAAGAATTTCTGAAAACTTAAAAAAATTGTAAAAAATAATCGATTGCACTTTAAGGAATATTTTCACCATCAAAATTTTTCTAAAAATCATATTTACAAATTGGCTATTTTATATTTTTCAAAAAAGTTTTTTATCAAATTTAAAATTTTTTATTTTTACTAATAAAAAATTAAAAACATTTTCTTGTATTATATATACAGCTCAAGCATCTATTAATTATACGAAAAAAAAAATAAAAAATATTGATTAGAACACAAGTTTTTTCATTTGTCAAATCTTTCTGTTACACTCTGTGTATGGTAGATCTTATATAGTACCTAGTTGGTAAAGGCTATATATATATATACTTCTATAATTAATAGTTATATTGAAAATGTAATATCGTATGATTAACTCTTAAAACTCATAATGATTAATAATGGTGAGTGGGTGCTGGCTAGTAAATTTCTAGGTTTGTGCCCCATAAAAAAAAAATGAATAATTAGTGCCACTGATATTATATAGCCATGTATGCATTCAATAACCTAAGCATTTAAATGTTTAATTAAAAGCCTGTGCAAAATGTAATTATTATTACAGTATTGAAAACATATTAGATATTATGTATAATAATATATAATTTTAACGACTGAGTGATCATGCAAAAACTATACTAATATAATATCTAATAATTAATAGATAACAATAGTATTCAGTATTTCGGTATTCACCATCATTATAGTCAAAAACCTACAGCAGTACAGCGGAAGATATTCTAATAAATTTAAAATATATATATAATATTAAAACTGATCCTGTGATCTCCAAGAAATTGTCACTCGGATAAGGTGGCTAAAGCCTAAATCAATTAAAAGTTAAAATACACAGAATTAATTAAAAATAGGTACTCGTACCATTTATGTTGTCGTAAGATAACATTAAAAATTATAGGTTTTAAAATTATATAAGTAATTTTAAATAGGAAAATGAATATAAATATAAAATCTAAATACGATATACCTAAAGTCAATTATTGTCGCAAAGACTTGAAAAGTTGCCAGTTTTGTTTCAGGAAATTGAATAGATTGATTTTTTTGACATCATCATAGAATCTTATCAAACATGGTAATTATCAGAAGTAGGTACTTAAATAAATTATGTAAGTATCTAGTCACTCTTGTTTATTAACAACGGATGTTTATTTAAAATATTGATTTATATTATAGTGATATGTACCATAAAAAAATCAATGTTTAAATACTGCGTCACATATTACATTAGGTATTACGAAAAAAAAAACAGCACAAGTGTAAGCATTAGTTTTGGCTGGTAAACTAATCTTCGCGTTATCTTATTAAAAAATATAGGATATATTGTATAACTGTATAGACGTATAGTTTAAAGAGTGATCCAAATAACGTAAGATATTCATAATTTCAGAAAATTATTAGACATTAGTAATACAGTAGCTTAAATTAATTTTTGCAGAAAAAATTGCATTTAAAAACGTCTCTATGTGTGTAAAACTTAATAATATACTTTAAATGTTTTAAGTATTCGCGAATAATATTTTTTAAATTACGTCAAAATAATTAAAAAACGAATTTTGAACATAAAATATCTATAAAAAAAAACTGTGTTTATATATTTTTTAGATTTTTTTAGTTATAGTATGAATTAATCTCGTAGACAAACTTAATTATTGACAATATTAAAAAAAGTCGAACATTTCTCATGTCTATAAATAACTAATAAAGGCTCAAAATATTTTTAAAATATATAAATTATACAAAGATTTAAATATATTTTATGGTGTATAGAAAATGCTACCTAATATTATAAATGTAAAAACATTTAATTAAAATTGCAGATATGTACGGTTATTTTTTTAGAGGTACACCAAAAAACAAATCCATTTTGTCGAAAACTAGTTTAGCTCCGCTCAGAAGCTATAAGAACTATTAAAAATGTTAAAAATTTTATTTTTTTTTAGAAAATGTTGTTTTTAATAACTTAAAATTAAATTAAAATATTTTCAAAAACGTCAACAATTTTTGAAATAATAAGTGTCCCGTGTAAAATGGATAACCTAGTATATATAGTTTTATGTACCTTTAAATATTAAAATATGCATATTATATTATTATAAATATATTGATGTTTTATTTTTTTAACATTTTTAGATGATAATAAATAATAATTCAGCAAAATAAGAAGGTGAAAAATATTTTTTGAAATCTATAAACAAAATTACAAAATTACATTTAAAAATAAGTATTTTTATAATATACATTGATTAAGAAGACACCTAACATGTAGTCATGTAAAGTTAAACATAAATTATTAATTTAATAATGAAATTTATTGTAGTACAAGTACGTTGTATTAATGTACATAATACATATTATTATATAGGTTTAAGAAATAATAATAATAAAAATAAATAAATAATAATATATGGACTTCGTGATATTATGATTGTAAAATGTAAATTTTAATTTAAATTAAAGTACATGTGATTAGATTTGTTTTTCAAAATACTAACTATGTTACTATTATAATTAATAGAGAAATGGTATATAATTATAAAAAAATATCTTATAATCAAATACCTACTTATGAACAAAATTAAAATTATTATTTTTATAATTTGCTTTCTTAATGTGGACATATTTTTTATGTTTACACATAAAGACTAATACAACAATCTCAACGATATTGTATTAACGTTGGCTTTTAAGTATTTGTTAAAGTCTATCACCAATTATTTATGTTAACATCAAAAATATGTACAAAATAAATTTAAAAGTAGAAAATCATAAAATAAGTCATTGGAATTGTATTACCTATATTTCAATAAACTCAAACAAAACAGAAAAAGATAGGAAATAGATTGATTTTAATTCGAATATTTGATTGAAGTCGAGTTATACAGCTATAATATACTTATAAAATAGTTAAACCAGAGTATCTTCCAGAGACATATTTAGGTGTTTGGCGCCTAGGTAAGAAAATAATTGCTCTTTCCCACTTCGTCGTAAAAATTTCTTCTGTAATATATTTGTATAAAAAACACATTCTATTGAAACCAATCTCTTTGCTATATTCAAAATCTAAAAACAATATTAGGTATACATAAAAAAAAACATACACTGATAAATATACGTGTAATACATATTTTATTTTATTTTGTATAATACTAAATTTGAATAAAGGAAATTTAAATTAAATTAAAAATGTTAACGCCGAACTTTTTCATTAAAAAATGTATCAATTATATCATTGTAATTTAATTTCTTAATTAAATCTGACTTTATATTTAAAACAGCTAAAGAATTTATCCTTTCGTCCATAAACCTTGATCTCAAATAAGATATCTTTATTCTTTTTAAGACGAACATTTAAAAATAGCCAAAAGGACAGTTTATAAATAACGTAATGTCTACATATAGGTACAAATCTTAATAATTATGTTTAATAATTGAGAGTACCTACATTTTAAGTACCTACAGCGTTAAGTATAACTTATAGTTTGATATTGTTAGTAAAAATGATAACCACAGTATTAATTTTATTATTTGTATTATTATCGTTTTTTTATCAGTCTCTAAAATTTATCGTCCCTAAAATATTTCCGTCCGGGGCCCAAGCCTTTCTATTAATGTATATAATTCTACTTTATATTATATATAAAGTCAAAGGTCGAAAAGTATGACTTGCAAGCACTACAGTTTTTGACTGACTTTTATAAAATGTTCGTCAAGAGATTCCACAAGATCCGTAGAGACACACATTGACTACTTTTTTCCTTTTCAACATCACTTACATGTTAAATCTAGTTTACTCACTTAAGACTATCATTATTTTGTTCATATATTGTTTGCCTTGGCATTGCGTGTTGTGTGGTTACAGAAAATAAAATAGTTAGTTATTACGATTAGATATAGTTTTAGATATGTATTTTGTATTAGGCTGTTTTACCTAAAATAACTTTGTTGAAAATCTTTGCAGCTTACTTTCAGCGAACTTTAAGAAGTAAATCCGTGGTTTCAAGCAGGGCCACGAGTTCTTAATTTATCAATTTATCACGGGCAATGTAGGTTTAGAATCAGCTATTATAATGTTTCTATATGGAGTGATCCACTTAACGTAAGACACTCACCATTTCAGAAAACATTGACGTTCTAAAAACATTACTCTAACATTATTTTTAGTCTTTAAAAAACAACGTTTTTAGAAAAAAATTATATTTTTTCTATTTTTTATTATTATTTTAAAAATTTTTTTTTAATAATAACCTGAATACAATGACATATTTTCAAAAACATTAATAGTTTTTGAAATAATGAATGTTTTACGTTAAATGTATCACCCGGTATACATTGATCTATTAAAATGTATAATATTAAATAAATGTTGTTTACTGTTAAACACAAAAAAAATTATACAATTATTCTCGGGGCCAATTTTAAGGGGGGCACTAGTGAACAACTGCACAGGGGTGGCACACTTTGAAGATGGAAAATTTTTTTCAGATAAAATGAAAGAAAAATTCAATTTTTTTTGTAAAGAGATCATTAAATTTTTAAATTTTAAATATAAAAATTAGATTTTGTATAAATTACTAACTAAAAAATTTACAAATTTTCGTATTTTTGACGAATTTTTTAAAAATTCTAACTGCAGATGGTTATAAAAATCCATTGTGAATTAACGCTCGTATTTCTTTTTAAATTACACTAATAATAACTTATGAGGAATCTTTTATAAGATTTTCAACTTTTTAAAAAAAGTTGAATAAACGTAAGTACCATGATATAAAAAAAATTCATTGAAAGTGAGCGCCATGAATTTTGAGCCCCGAGGCGCAAAATTTCTAAATACGGACCAGTCTATTCTCTATAAACTATATAGTATATAAGTATAAATTATCGACTGACGCTGTCTACTAACTGTAACTTCTAATTCTAAATATAAGACGTACAGGTACACAAGTTTAGGTAGGAATGGTTGAATTAATATGAAGTTAATGTACTTTTCAGTTATCACCCGAAGAATAATATTATATTCAACGCAATGAAGCGATGCATATTGTGCATAACAAAGAAAATATATTTTTGAAGACTGAGAGAGGTCTAAAATGGCCAAAGTTTAATTTAAGATCACGTTTTTAAAAGTACATAAAAACATAAAACTCTGGATTCTGGAATGAATTGTGATGGTTCTCTATTGAATAATGAGCACAAGTATTCCGTTTGTCAATAATGATAAGCGTTAGCACGTGTACGGCGATCAACACTGTTACAACTTAAAATATGACGAACAACACCTTTATTAGTGTATTAATGCATTATGCAATATTAATAGATGGACATCGCGAGTTATATGCCAATTGGTCTCTGCCACCGGGAGCGGTCACGTCGTCGCCGACCGGATACACGTTTATAATAATATTATTAGCACGACCGTCTGGCGGCGGCGGCGGCGGCAACAGCTGAGTTCTCTCGACCCGACTGTGCTGCACCGCTGCGACTCCGATCGCCGTTCAACCTAAACCGCTGCCGCCGCCACCAGCCTGCTCGTGAAACCGTCGTCGCCGTCGCACAGCGCGTATCGCTCGGTGCTAAACGTTTATCTCGTCCGGTTGATTCCGACAGCCGCCGTCACACCCGTGTCCCTCGCCCCCGTCCCGCCGACATTTAGTTACGGCCCCCCCCCCCTGCTCCCCGTTAAGACCAAGCCCCACCGACAGAACGCGGACACCCCGAGCACGCACCGGCGGCGGCGTTAGTGGGGGCCCGCTCTACTCGCCGCGGACGACTATTGTTTGAGCTGACGGACGGCGGGAGGGCGGCGGCAATCGCGCGCCTCCGCGTGTGTGCGCGTACGTACG
Source organism: Pentalonia nigronervosa (assembly GCA_014851325.1). Lineage (NCBI taxonomy): Eukaryota > Metazoa > Arthropoda > Insecta > Hemiptera > Aphididae > Pentalonia > Pentalonia nigronervosa. The sequence goes on along the minus strand of JACXSJ010002000.1, from coordinate 39,619 downwards.
TACACGTAGTCGGCACGCACACACGGATACACACACGTTCAGCAGTGCCGCCGGTAGTATTGTGCAAGTGTTACACGCACACACACATACGTTAATACGTATTATACACGCACGCAGATACGTCCGTCTCGGATCGCGAGCTGAGCTGACGTCTCCGGAACGAGTGTGATTTTTTTTCTCCATCGCCTACTTCGCCCCACCGTTTTACAGAGGTTTTTCGTAGGTATTTTAATTTTTTTTTCTCACTATCCAATTTATTCAAATTTTTTTAAAATCGTTTAAAACCGCGTTTGGTCTCGTCGACGGCGGCACGTACGACAAGTGAGGTCCACGACATCCGCCGTGGTTGACCGAGCGTGAGACATTGCGCTACTACCGTCCATTGGCCGTCGTCGCTCCTGTGAGCACCCGTTTCCTTTTTTTTTTTTGTGTGCGCTCTCGTCCGCGCTCGGGCACCCGAAAACCAGCCATGCGATCATCTGTGCGAAGAACAGGAGAGTTATCGAACACACTCTAAAAAAATAAAATAAAATCAGAAATATAAATAAAAGTAAAAGATCGCCAACGTCCACCGCGTGACCGTAGACGTGAGAGCGGGCGTGCGCGCGCGCGCGCTGGCGCGTGTGCGACACTGACACACACGGCTGCTCGGTGAGAGCCGAGAAGTGTAGTCGTTGCTCCTACAGCGACGACGGTGGCCGCCGCGGACGTAGTCTGTGTCGGAGAGGAAACGCATTCACCCACGGCGATGGCGGGCATTCAACAGGTCAGATCCGGCGCGGACGATGGCGTACGCTGGACGTCGACCTCCAGCACCACCGCCGCCGCCGCCGCCACACCCGGCACCAAGAGCAAAACACATCCACCGTCTTTACGTACAAGTAAGCCGAAGTTTGACGTTTTTTACGCAATTACTGCGGTTATGGTTTACAAACGCGTAGTTCAATGTTGTATTAAAATAATTGTGTGTTGTATTTTAAGTTCCAACGTCGTATGGCGTACACACGACCGCGTTGATAAGCCGCCACCGGTACCACTGATACTGTGTTAACCCTGCCCAATGTCCATGCGCAACAGGTCTCGGGCGGTGGTGTAACCGGTCGCCGCCGTTGTTGTAACAGTTATAATTATTTATTAGTACAATATTGTATTATGTGTTGTCAGTCAACACAATATCGTATTTTATTATTTGTTTCGCACCGACATTGACTTATTATTTATTGTTGATATCGCCATGATAATATAATTTACTACTACGAATCGACCCAAGTATCAATATTCGACGCCAATAAAAATATTATGTGTACTTAAATACGCATCACGTAGTACATTCGTATCTTGTAAACCGTTGTTGTCGTATCTCGTTCTCCGCGTTCTTGCATGATGCCACCGTATTAATTATTTACGTAATCGGTTGTTTTTTACTACTTGTTTTTTCAAGCGAATACACGCCGTCGGTAAGTAGGTACTCGAAACGTGCGAACTGGTAATATATTATTTCGCAGTGTACCTTAAAAAAATATTTCAGGTTATCATTAAATCCTTACCGTACCGCCTGTTATCTCGAGTCGCTCCGATATCTCGGAATTACAATGCGCCTACTTACGTATAGATATCGGCTTACCGGAATAGTACTTTGCACTTTGTAGAGCTAAAAAGAAAATCGTCCGGTAGAGTAAGCAGGTATCTACGTAATAGTTATGTTTTACGAAAACAAACCTATTAAAACCACGACCATCAAACTTATCGTGACGATTCACCTTAAAATTTTGAGTGATTCGATCATATTCTGTGCAGTTGTGATTCTGATAAAATCTTAAACGCTAACCTCTGTATTGTTCCGCTTCGTGTACATCATAAATCGTTTCTTCCCTGCAGTTTCCACACATTGTTTGGAATATGTACCGCACAATCAGGCGGTTATTGTAACATGAAATAACGTTTAAACGTTATACCAGTATATAACATATGGCATACATACATGACGTGTTACATGTGCGCCTGCATCGATCTGCTTCATAATCGTTGTTCGTATCGTCTTATTACATGTACTTATTGTGTATTTGCTTTTGACGTTCAGAGTTTTTAGACGGCAATGTGGCATGTCCTCTAGGTACAGATATAACCGAAGCACATCACACGCAATTTGTTGTTATTTTATAATAATTTATCGTACCACACGGTACAACACACACCTGACCACCCATGTGTATAAAATAGGTACAATTATTATAAATTATAATATGTCTACGGTGTGAAAACAGCAATTTGGATGTAACTATCAAATACTTTATTGTTTGATAGTATTTTCTAGGTATTTTTTTAGTGTCAATGTCTATATTAAACAATATCATGTATCACATTGCGCTTACAATGGGACAATTCATTTTAAAACAATCGACGTTGTGCAATGCGGTTGTTTTAAATAAACGAAAATCGTTAAAAATACCATTAGATTTCATCGCAATCGCAATATATACTATCTACTTGTAATATTTCGATCCAAACGAATTATTCATCTTCAACATCGGACACTGCAGTCGTCATTACTCATTTGTCATGTGATGTCTCATGTACTCTGCACTCAGCAGTTGTATGGTACTTGTCGCCGGGCGTCGACTGAAAAAACAAAACATTTGTTCCACTCGATGATATTCCTGACAATAACAAAAAATAAAACCATACCAACAGTATACATGTCTGCGGTTGTGTGCTGTATGTGACCGAGAGGTTCAACAATAAATACAATAATTGTTTATACAATAGCCGTGCGCGCCTCCACCATACATCTTGCAAATCTGCAAATATATGTAGAGGAGTTTTACAAAATTGGTGATGGTGATTTGGGTAAGAGTGAATAGAATCAACTAGGTTGAGCAGATCCTTGCGACCCTCTATGTGGCTAATTATGCAATTTTCAAATGGCAAAGAATAAAATATTAACTATTTTATAGTATTTATTTTAAAAGCTATATAATATACATTACTATTTGCAATAATTAATAGAGGATTAGAGTATATTCATTTATATATTAATGTAAACGTCCATGAAATTTTAAGTACAGCTTATTAAATATTAGTTTATTAATTATTGTGTGATTCTTGTCTATCTCTTTTTTTTTTGGCATCAATCTCAAAATCAACTAATTATAAACAATTTTTACCACTGTAATAACTTCTTCTTTTTAATACGACGTAACTCCTAGACCTGTTTTAAAAACACCCTAAATAATACAATTTTATATTTTATTTGAAATAATATTAATAATAATATTTTTAATTTAAATAATTAAATATGTTGTTAACATTTTATTAGTTTATAAAATAAAAAATATTTTAAAAATTTATTCAATTTTTTAACTACGTAGCTTTCTTCTTTTTTATAGATCAAGAAACTTTTTTGTAAGGGTAACGATGCTTTCTCCATCCGTTCATGTAAAACTGTGTAATTTTTATATATAGAAGACCGCATGGCACATTATCGTAACGTATTAAAATATTTAATATAATAAACTATAGAAAATTATGTTTCGTTCGTCGCTACATAATATATTATTATTATTATTCAAACGCATGAACATGATAATTATTATAATACCGCACCGGTTTACAAATTTCATTGCGTATCCTTGAAATGACCATACTATGGGACAGGATTCGTTTGGACTAATTAAAAATATATAACCTTTTTTTTTTGTTAATACGATTTTGAATCTTATGTCATATTTTGTAAAAAGATTTAATAATTAATAATTATAATATACTAGCTGCAGTATAACTCGACTTCGTTTACGAAAAAATATACTAAAATAAAATTCAGCGCTATATAGTCATCCTAGTTTTAGTGTACCTCAGTTCACCGACAAAATTTGTCGATTTAATCGGCGTGAGTGTATCTCGCTTTTTGAACTAATTCGATCGAGATTGGATGTAGCACTTCGTATATTATTTCGAACATGGTTAAAACTACTTTCGGAACTTTCCTGATATCTCTAAGAGCATTTTGAATACATAAACTACAAACATACATTAATTTATATTATATAAATATAAATAAATAAATATGTATATAATATAGATTATATAAAAGTCTCTTTTATTTCTGAAACCAATGGTAACCCCATGTATAAACAAAAATATATTCGATTTTCGTAAGCCAAAACAAAACGCACATGTGAGCCACGTTATGGCAACCTATAATAAATGGGTTGAAAAACGAAGCTATAAACACTCTCGAAGTCTAAAGAAATAGGTATGTGTGCAAAATGTTATGCCAATTGGTTCTGTAGTTTTTAAGGCTAATGTCCCATTAATGTACACACACACACACACACACACACACAATCGAATAGATTATACTATACCTATTTATTATTAATTATATTAAGTATTTTATCATTAAATATATGTGATTGTCAATGACTGCCTAACACTTATTACAAAGGTTATTTTTCAAAAGTCATCATTATATCCATAAAAACAAAGATTTACCACTCGTATCTATGTTCCGTTTTTATACTGCTATCCCCTTAATTTTGCCATAATTTTTCAGACCAAAGTTAATAATTTAAAAATTGTAATGCTTTATTTAACTTGTTAAATTATTTATTTAAATATTGTTTATTGTTTATATTGTCTGCATTGCAATATATTTCTGTATTTTAAAACCCTGCTTGTTTAGCTATAAATAAAAAATAATAATACAGATACATGCTAGTAGATAGAATAACTTATTATATTGTATAACTTAATAAAAACAAATATTTTTTTATTAATTAATGGTCAATCATCTATTTGTCGCAGTGCGTTGTGGGATTATTCAGGGCGCGTGTCTGCATGCAGTGTAACAAACACACTCGTATAACAATCAATAATCACACCATAAAATCCTTTGATGTATATTCATGTTTGACAAAATACCGACAACATTTAGATCGGTGGCGCCGTGAACCAAATGAATAATGATATAGTAACATCAACACTAATGCACATAACTATTTACAATTTACTACAGTTACAATGCCCATAGTACAAAATACAAATAATGTCGCCGGCTATATAATAAACGAATCGACGATAATGCTCGATATTTATAGATGTTATATTTATTAAAGTGTTATAGGTACTAAGTCTAAAAGTCATCATACATCACGTTACGCAATTATTTTATCAAGATTTTCTCAACTTATCTACACTGACTATATTTTAATTCTAAATTCAAAATAACGGTACGTAAATACTGAAATACATGTAAAACAATTTATTTATACAGAAAAACCTGTGAATAATAAAATATTTAGTGGTCGGAAGTGATTAATACTAGTTTTGCCAATGTACAATATTAAAATATAATACACACTCGCTACGACGATGCCAAAACTGTTGGTTATGTCTTATGACTTATAGATAATATATAGATCGAGATTTACGGTCAGAATTGTGTCGCACTGTTAGGCTACGACACAACGCTATAATAGACTAAAGTCACATACAAAATTGCAGAATTTAAACACGAAACAAAAACCAAAACGGTAAAGAGACGTTTAAACGGGCATGAAGAAGCAACCTTTCATAATACTAATCAGTGATCGACGGAATATAGAAAACAATAAACATAACAACTATATCCACTCATCACTACGAATACCGTAAACAATATTTGTGCCTACTAGTTACCACGGTCAGGCCACACGTGATTAGAATCCCCTTGGATTTTGGTAAGAAATATTTTGTTGGAAATTTTTTGAAAGCATCCGTTTGTGAATTTCGTTATTAAGTTTTTCATAAACAGTATAAACCACGTGACAGCCCACTATATTGTTTACGGTATAATCGGCTAACCTCAATATTTTTCTGTTGGTCATCTGTCTTTTGTTTTCTGCATCCTCCTCGTCACCCAACGATTCACTTCATTAATTACACAGTGCGTGGAGTAGGAATCAAAAGTAAAAAATTCCCAATACTTTTATCGGGTAAAACGAAAAAAAAAACTAGATTTTTTCGCAAAACCTGTTTTCAATAAAATTGATTTTTTTTTGTAATTCAAAAATAAATAATTGTTATAGACTCTTGAAAATTCATAAAGTAGGTATAAGTATTAGCGTTTGCTACACATGATAAATTTTTCAAAACATTTCGGCTCTTTTTGTGTTACCTATTTAGAATATCCCTAGAAAATAAAAATAGAGGTTTTTTTTCTGTTCAATGTTCCGTATGCTCCATATGGAATGATTGATCATAGAATTCAAATAAAAAATATCGATTACATAGTGACCTAGACAATGACGATGTGCACTTGAAATCCACTATACAGCAAGCAACCAGGTTTTTAAGTTTTGTATATTAGCTATTATATCATAATCACGTTTATATATCCAATCGTTAATGCACATAGCAGGTTAATTCGATTTTATCAATATCGTTTAATAATTAATGCGCATTAGCTATAATGTGAATTTAAAAGACGTTTGTATGCACCTATTGTTAGCTATTTAGCTCCCAAATTAACTTAACCTTATGCATATTAACGATTGCATTTATACAATTTTAAAATAATATATTGAAGTATACCTATATGACTTTATTGTATTTATATATATATATATATATATATTATATTATATACTTATTATTTATTTTTTAATGCCATTAAAATGATAAGTTCATAGGTAGGTAAGAAAAAGAAATTGTATAATATCTAAAGAAAATTGCATTAACAAAAAAATTACAGAAAAAATATTAAAAAAAAATTAATTGCTATAAGAATTTGTTAAATATGTCTGTTATAAATTTCAACCCATCTATTAACATTGTATTATATGTATTAACAAACAATTTTGTAAGTATTTATTTTTAGTTTTTTATTCTATGGCCCAACTAATTCCGTATGGTTTTTAACACTGTAGGGTCAAACTATAGTATACACCGTTACTTTACGAATTTTTCATAGTAAATAAAAATGGATAATTTTAGTTCTAACTAGTATTACTACGTGATCACTGGCGGTTAAGCATAAAAGAGAAAATAAGTTTTTTCACGTAATAAGATAGTAACTGAAATGTTTTTTTTTTTTATCATTTTTTTATTCTATTCATCAATGATTCCCTATAAGTTATAACAGTATAATATGATGTATGTACTAAATCGGATAGCGTGTAACGGTTACGAAAATTTATTCTAAAAACGCATGGTATTTTTATGAAAAGTTTTTAATATAAGGATATTCAAAGTACTTTTGCTTAATATGACAGAATACATAACATTATTATTATACATCAACGAACAACGTAAAGGTGGACGTCATTTCACATGTATGGTGTTGTATATACGATTTTGTATGACCTCAGAAAACGTTGAGCGTCGGTCATGTATATGGTATACGAGAGTAAAATAAAAATATATAATAATTTCATTATTATTATTATTTTTTAAACGCCCAACGAGCTCTAGGCGAGACCGCATGGCTGGTTAAACTTGGTCATAGACAACCGTGTTACCGTATGCTAACTTTCCTACTGTATATAAAGTGGGCGCCACGAGGGCGCCAGCTATTTGTACACGAAAATATGGCTTACGATAGTCGTTTTTTATTATTATTATTTTTTTGTTATTTGCTTGAGTAAAATTATGTGTAGACCAAGAATTTGGGTTACGTTCTGTGTATATACGATCCTTTCACTCATTGATGAATTTGTTATTTACATAATGATTCATATTGGTTATACAATATATATTTATACATAAGCTTTTTTCTTAATATCTACCTAAGTTCCTTGGCAGTTTTCAGTTGCTATTCAGTAATATTATTTTTCTATTTCTTTATGCTCATCAAATGTGTATTTTTTTTATTATGTGTCTGTATATTATGACTTTTAAATGCGTACTTAGTTAGTAGGTAGCTGTCAGTTAATACTTGAGATAAATGTATATATATAACATATAGTATTATATACTGATAAATTATGATTTGTAAATTATACGGTATGTATATGCAATAACTATTAGTATTAAAATATTACAATTTAGTAATTGTTTATTTAATAATGTTAAGCTAGATAAAAATACAATGAAAAGTTAATATTTAGTTAAAATTTCTAAGACAAATTATAATTAAAGAATTACCTAAATATTTTGATATGTTTTTCGATTTTTCTTGTTAACGTTTTTATTTTACGTTAGTATAGGTACGCCAATGGCGTTTGAATGTGTATTAAACATATTTTATTATCATATACTCTGAATTTATTAACCCGGGATGACGTTTTTTTTTACATTATCAAATATGAAATCGTACAAACGAGTGACACATTCCGTTAGCGGTTACTAATTATTATATTGTTAACTTTAGTAGCTATATTCATATAATGTACATGATTTGATCGTAGCGCATTGTACTGTAACAGTTATCACAATAATATTATACACAGTTATGCACAATGCACATTATACACGAATTAAAACGAATTTTTTTATTTAATAAATAATAAATTAATAACGAATCTTTTATAACTCTTATCATTTCTATAACATGATTATACATGCAGATTGTTTAACAATATACTACTATAGTAAAAATATATGATCTAGGTTGGTCAGCCATCGCGGGGGTTGTCCACTTTCGTTTTCGCAATGGTCTGCGCAGCGATAGATACACTTCTATACAGGTGACATAATATTATATCTACTATAATACATAGTAGGTATATTGTTTGTCTAAAACCTTATTTGGATGATAAATTCTAGGAACTACGTACGTGATGTGGTTTTGTAATGTCATATGCAGCGTATATATCGGATGAACGAAATATATTATATAGGTATTAAATTACACTGAAAATATGCGTGGGTGTGTTAACGACCTTATTGCAGCCAAGGACGAGTGTAACAAAGGGTAGTTTTGCAGTGTATTAGTGAACTAATAGCCTTATAATATTTATATATTATATGCAATATTATGATGTATATTGTACAATATATTTATTGGTTGTTCCGTTTATCGAAAAATACGGCCGTTGCAGGGGATGGCCTAACGTCTATAAGAATATATATTTAGTAAGAGAAAAAGAGAAGTTTAAGAAGAATAAGACGGTCTGGGAGGTAGTGCAATTTATTATAATAGTCATATATCGTTGTATAGTATGGGCTATAATATGGTTCGTAAAATGAAAAAGACTGCGGCGGCATGGCGGTTTTGGGTAACCGTGACCCCGCGTAACATGAGGTCGTAGACGATGCCTATATATATATATATATATATATTTTTTTTTAATTTACGACGTATTAACGTCACCGCCACGTATATACCCTGGTCCCCCGTACGCGCACGACAAAACAATTATAACTAAAAACAATAACGTTGCTGATTTTCTATAGAAAAAATAAACAAAATTATATTAGTATATTATATATAAGTACTTATTGTATAAGATGGTCTTCACTTTTTTGTAACACAAGACACTATTTCGTACGGGCAATCTTTGAAACATACATTTTTACAGAAAAATAAAATCTACATTTATACTATTTTCTATAGTTCATAGTGTCTTGTCTATCTTTCAAATGGCAACACCTACTATTCATTTTATAAGTAGCTTAAATATTTTGATATGTACAGTTTAATTAGACATGTATAATAGTTGTATGGGTAACTTAATACTAGCTGGCGATTAATAAGCATCTGAAGTTAAATGAATGGCATTTAGTGAACCCTACTAAAAATATAAATGACCGTTAAAATAAGTTTAATTAATTAAAAAATAGTAAAACAATTAATTTGTTTACAAGAATGAATTAATATGGTTACAGGATTCTGAATTCTATTAAAAACTCAAATATTTGCCGGGAAAATGAGTTAAAAATATCACCCTGTATATAATATTTTGCTATATGACGTCAATCTGACAGCGAGGACAAAATATATCAATGCACCGCTTATAATACTATTGAGACGATTTATATTGTCATCAACATCGTCTGTTGTTCTGTCGTACACTGCACGAGATAAAATTCGCCGGATGAACACACATAAATGCATAATAATATAATATATTGCGTTCTAATATTATACAAGATCTTACTCGTTATATAAGTTTGTATACGTAATTTAAATATTCATAATAATATGTTACCAGGTTAGGTTAGGTAGGCTACTAACCTAACCTATATATTATGCATTAATGACCTATGTACATACTACATTAGTGGTTCCTAACCAGGATGGAATTTAGATACTGTACTGGGGAATAGTGATGTTGAAAAATAATCCCCGCGGATTATGGACTTGATGAGAAAAAACAATCTCAAATTTCTCATTAAATTAATTTTACCGATAATATTTAATATAAAAATATTTATAAAATTGTATTTAAAAATATAAAAATAATATTAATAACTGTAAAGTTGATTTACTTATATTTTATGAAAAAAGAAATAAGTCATTCGTTATATATTATATAGTTATTTTGTAAAATTTATTTGTATAGTTTACTAAAAAAAAAGGTTGTCTAAACTCTAATGTAAGGAAGAGGGCATAAGATTTTTGAAAATTTACAAGGGGGGCATAGAATAAAAAAGGTTGGGAACCACTGTACTACATAATATAGAGCATAATTGGATTGTCGACAATATGCGTATGACAGGGCAAACAGATTAAAAATATTCGCGAAGTATGATAATTGAATATTATATTTTATTTTATCCTAGACACATGTTGTCATGTTATATATCATTATTCGAATGCAATGGGGTTGGGGCGGTTGAGTACAATACTGAAAAGATACGAATAACAAAAAGGCTGTATGCGTATATAAGTATATTATAACCCGTGGCTATAAATTAATAAACAGATCATAATAATAATGATAACAACGGCAATGATGATGGTGAACGATGATATAATACTAATCGCGCTAATTCTGCAATAGCGTATTGTAATTGGTTATCAGCACATTAGACATTTGCACTCCATTCGTAAAATGTAGTAATAAACGTCGTAAAATAATATAATGATATACTTAATTGTATTTCATATTTTCATAGCTGTTACGTATTTTGTATGTACACACATGCACAATATTGTTGTTTGAAAAATAAAATGCATGTAAACATCTCAACTGGTTACGTCTTTGCACACTAATGTTTTGTACGGTATTTAAAATGTTAAAAACAAATCATCATCAACGGCATCATGATCTGCAGTACACACGTCAAAATATAGTAGGTATGATGTTGTGACTTCTGTGGATTGTACACACTCTACCCATCGTGCTGTGTGGATTATTAAATATTGTTCAATATTTAGTGCGTAAAACCACAATACTATAAATGGACAAACATAAATTACGCCTAACGAGAGGACAAAATTGTAAATTTCAGTAAATTGCGCTCAGCAGAGATATTTTTATTATAGCCATTTAGCATTACCCAGGGGACACCACGAGGAAGCGACTATCACTGTTCTCCAAAAATGATTTTTAGACTTAATTAAAATACATAAATTAATAAAAAAATTAAAACATTTTTATTTTAAATTAAATAATATGAGTGGGTTAATTAAGTTACTACAAATTGTTTTGTTGGGTTAATTATATATATAAAGTAAATAATAAATTTTTTTTAAGTTTTTTCATATATTATCAGCATAGTAATGCAATATCATTTTCACATATTCAGCCCCTAAGTCATTGTATCAATAATATCATAACGATTAAAGCCATAAAATTTTGGCTTTTACACTATAAAATGTATAACAGCGTATAAAATAGATATCAGTGAATTCAAGATCACTTGTCACAATGTTATGGGCTCAATTTACTAAACCCATTTTAGAAACCGAGAAATGCCGGACGCATTTTACTATATTATTTTTATTACCTGATTTACAATCGCCCCTATAAATAATAATATTCTATGGTTTAGCATTTCATTAATTTTATATTAGGCATATTATCGTTGGTCTCATCGTTATTGCTGTAACCATGATAAAAGTATAAGATGTACTACCTATGTAAAAAAAATATTGTGAACTAGTGTATTCACTATTACTAGGTACTACTAACACTACTACTACTATTACTACTACCATTACAAGTCTACATCTACTAACTAACCGAATCGAATGACACGTTGCATAAAGAGCACATGGGGGACCCACATTCTATCCACTATGGACTAAATTACACTATTCTATGACATATTATACTTGTATTAGGTAAGTATTATCATATTACACGACAATGAAAATTTGTATTTTATTTTTTTTCCACCGCGCACGTTAGACGAATCCGTGATATTAATATACTATTATTATTATTGTTCATGAAACATGACTTAATTAACATAAAGCCAACCAATAGTAATTGTGATGGTTGTAGTGGGGGTAGTGGTGGTGGTAGTCGTCGTCGTCGTCGTATATGCGCGTATACAATCGATAAACATTTAAATATATGCGGACGCGAATTCGAAACGTCATAAGGCAACGGATTCTTTGAGGGGAAAATGTAATCCAGGAATTAACTGAAATGTATGTAAAACCACACAGAACGGTTTGAAAAATTTTTAATTGTAATGCATGTCCTTACTGATGTGTACACGCTATAATCCGGTTGTAAAGCGCGTGTAGATTACGAAATGTAGGAATAAAGAAAAAAAACAGATGCTATGTGGAACAAATACATTTTTAGCCTTGATGACTGCATAATAATATTCTGGTGAAAAAATTGAATAATACGTAATGTGTAATGAATTTCATTACATAGTACTTTTCACAAAAAAAAAAAAAAAAATAAAATAAAAAAGGAATAAAAACCGTTGGTATTGTTCCAAGTTTTTCCGATAGAGAGCACTAATGTCGAACGCTTTATATATTATTATTATGTAAACGAAAGTATAAATTCAAATATATTATATATAGGTACCTATGTAGTGTATTTAACCTATGACGAAAAGGTCTTAAGAGGACATCTACGCGATATTAGTATTGTCTCTCTCTGACCAACGCGCAACATTGAACATTTGTGTTTAGTAGACCAGCCTTGTGTAGTTAGCTTTGGTATTTTAGTGAATTTACCTATTATCAAACTTAAAGTTTAGAACATTATCTGTTTTCTTAATTTAGTTTTTTTTTTTTTTTAACAATATTTCAATTCTAAAGCGAGATATTATGAGTATTTTTAAACTGTAACATTTTACTTACTAATAACTCGCATAAAAATTGAAATATTGTAAAAAAGCCAAAGCAAGAATACAGATAATGTTCTTAACATTAAGTTTGACGATAGGTCGATTTCTTCCAATACTAAAATTAACAGCACTATGTTGGTCCTACTAAACGCAAATTTTCCATGTTGCGCGAGGGCTAGAGAGAGAAAACAAATAGAACACTGACATCCTCTTAAGAATTTACTTACGTCTTATATACTATTTTTATAACATATTATGACGAAGGGACTTGAGAATTTCCATAGTTCACTAGTAAACACTAAATTTTAAATTCGTGTCAATCATGTATGAAGTGATAACCCAAAAGAGCAATCCAAATTGACTTTGGATTGAGGTCATTCAGGTCCCCCTCTCATGTTTTTCTACTAAATTTACAGTTTATACAATTTGATAAAAATAAAAATAATTTAGCATATAAATGTACATTTTTTTTAAACATTTGTTATACATTTAAAATGTATTTAATAATAATATTTGTTCGATATACGTAGGTCATTAGTCATTACGCTATATTTTATTTTAAGATTAATTAAATGTATATTTTACAAGAACGAAAAGAGACTAATATTTTCATCGATAATACTTCATTTAAAGTATTGATAGTTTGTTGGACCTGTTTTGCGTTATTGTAACTTGACTCATGAGTCATGGCACATATTATTATATACGTGTTTTGATAGCTTTAAAATTCGTAGTTGGTTTTATCTTTAAATTAGTGTTTTTGCAATTCTGTTTCACCGTGTAAAAATAATATTCAATAATCTGTAACCACCATTTATATTGTATTTAATACACATAGGAATAGACAATAGTCTATATACATACGTATTTATATTTTCGTTTTCATTAAATATCAATTTTTGTCTATATTTTGCCCCTAAATTTTAAATCCGACCAGGGTCCAGATTTCTTCAGAAAAATAATACTTGTTTATATTAAAAAATATAACAATACTTAATTTGTATTATATTTGTCGCAAATAAGAAGCGGTAGGTATATGAAAATCGTTGTTTCAATGGTTAATGCTATAATGGTTAGACAACTATTTATGATATGTACCGTCTTTACTATATTATCGTGTTGTGTAATTATATACAACATTATACATTATTTATATAAATATTATATAAAAAAAATATTTATTAAAAATATTATATGAATATTATCCTATGAAGGAGGTAACAAACACACACACACACACACCAGTAGATTTGGTTGTATTCGTCGAAAACAGTTAGGAACTGTCTGCTGTTACTATATGTTATTATAAATTATAATCTGCGATGCCAGAACAAATTTCAGGGGCATGAAACATTTATTGCGTTGTAAATGTCTTCAACGGCGTAGGATTTTTGTATTCGGCTGAGTTTACTTTTAATTTAACGTAAGGGAACCAATCATTAATTACTGACAGTAGTTGTATGTATTGTATTGAGGGTAGTGGATCGTGGATACATGTAAAGGAATCAATAATATACTTTTGGGCTGGAATGTGGATGCTACATTATTTTTGGTAAATGTGTCGTTATCGATCCACCATAATGTTCGCGATATACATGTTGCTCATAATCAATCTCTCAAAAAAATACGTACAAATAATTCATAAAAATTATTAAAGTAAAATGTATTAAATATTAATTTATGAAAAATCATGTTCCATAAAATATTATTATTAAAAAGAAACAAATAAATTAAAAAAAAAATGGCTGTTATATACAAACATTATTATTCTATATTAATCATAAAAAGTTACTTTCGTGTTATTTAGAAAATTATACAAAATTAAATCCTTTGATGGATGTATAGATATCTATCATTCTTCTTGCAACTGCCAAAGAATTCCCATAAGGTAATTTTCAGGGAATGTAAAAAGTTAAATTAGATTGTATAACATAATATAGCAAGGATGACAAATCAATGACACGCGTATACTAAATAGCATCCGAAAAATTAAAATGTTTATTTTTTATTTTATTTTTAATAATAAACAACATCACTATGTTAGTACTTTTTCACTACCGTTAACGTTTTTTAAAAAATGTTATTCCATATTTTAATAGTAAATTTTTTTAAATGAATACATTTTTTCTTATAATATATATATATTTTTTTTTCATAATTTAACGGCACACTTCAAAAAAAAAAATGTAATTTTTTGCCACGTAGTGTTAGAAAATATTGTCACCCCTGGCATGTAGGTATCAGGTTGGTTTTTCTTGAAAAATAATAAGAATGAAAGTGTACCTATGTAATCATAACAGGAACTTCAAAAATACTGCTGAGGGCAGAATAATTCTACCATGTTTATTAAACAACTATTTTTTTCCTTAATACATTATTAGAATACAGCTTTTACTGATTGTAATGCACTAATTAAATTCTGCACTGCACACGGTGTTAGTATTTTCTATAATAGCTGAGTGGGTATAGCAGTAGCAGTGTATGCAGTTTATGCTAAAGTCAAATTAATATAGTAATACAAGTGTTTGGTTTCTGACTTAAGAAAACTATCTGAATCATCCGGACACACGATGCATATTTTTGCACCCCTCAAATTGACTCTTATTACTACTATTGATAGTCTTTAAATATATTTTATACACTCAATCCAAGGATATCCGGAGGAATAATTTGCTCTGATTGCTTCCAAAATATTAAATAACGAATTGTTGTATTTCAATGTTCAAAAATCATTATTTTATCGTAATAGTTCAACTGAACTATAACCTGTAACTTGAATCGTTATACTGTTGTAATGTAGATAGTTGGTAGGTACTTATTTATTCATATACTTTTATATGAATAAATTCATTATCTTATTGCGCTGTAGTATTATCTCTGCATTTTTTTTGTATCTGGTTGGTATCAAGCTCACGTAGAACCTGCAGTTATCTGAGATAACGATTTCTGTTTTGTGTCGTATTTTATAGATTTGACTCCATAATTTTAAATGGCATGTCACGTGTGTGTGTGTGTGTGTGTGTGTGTGTGTGTGTGTGTGTGTGTGTGTGTGTGTGGTGTACTTACTTATTACTTATATATATGTTGTTATAGTTTATAGCTATAACATAAAAGCAATAACGATAATATTTTGGGTCAAATTATATTCCAAAAGATATATTAAATCTATTATATTATATCTTCATTGTATTACACCATTAAACCATACGATGTACCACATTTTATTTGAATGCGTCGTACTGCATAATATTGTCACTGGTGTACGTAATAATACACATGGGCTCAAGACCGAAACGGTGTTAGATTCATCGTCCATCACTCATTATTTATTATATAATAAACGTTATTTGCTTTTTCTCTATTATGTCGCCTCGTTGGCTGGTAACTGCAGTACAATATCGTGTCTAGTATATTATATATATATAACGATGAGCGAGGGTATCGATGTTTACAGATGACTTCTCTTTATTACTCGAATTATTGTTATTATTTTTATTGCCACTGTCGTGTTGTTATTTCTATACACATCGATAATTGTGTGTTCGGCCTGTGTGAGGGTATCTGTATAGTGTGCGTACAATATAATAGGTAGTAGGGTATGGGTATAGTCTACATATATTTAGTAATGACGACCGTGGTTTAGTGTCCGTGTGTATATAGTATAATCATGGTAATTCGATTGTAAAAATACTATCAGCGCCACCAAGGCTAATATATATTATTATCGTAAATTCATAAAGCGCCTTGTCTCGGTTATTGACAACCTGTTATAAAGGTCTCAGGGGTGTCGTCATGGCGACCGTGGCGCGGCGGTCAAATGATTCCGTTACACCAAGAACGAAGAAGTCCATTATTATTGTTATTATGTAATAAATGCCACTGTATTAAACACTAGCATTGTGACTGTGCTGCTGTTACTACTGCCGTTGGTAGTCAGTTTATTAACCTGCCGTTTTGGCTGTTGAATACTAGTATAAGATTCCTATTTACCCGAAATTATAATAATAGCGGTTTTAAACACCTTGTTTAGTTTCATATACTTTATGCTCAGTTTTCTCTTCGACTTTTATTAAAACAGTATGTATTAAATTTGCAATCTAAAATGCTGAATAAAATTTAAAGATTTTTACCCCCCCCCCCCACACACACTTAAAAAAAAAAACATTTTGACTACAAATAACTAATGAGTGAGTGAACCGTGCAATGATCAATTATAAAATATAGGGTGGTGTGAGGGTACCACAGCCAGTATTCGACGTTTCGACATGTTCGAAGATTTATTGTTTACGATAATTTATAACTAATACGAAATGTCTCAAATCGATATTGATAGCAATATTTTATTGTACTTGCTAGTTGCTATTATTGTATTTATAATCCAAATAATCATTGATCACAATATTATCATTAATCATATTAAATTATACATAATGTAATTTTAGGCATATTTCAATTGTTTTCAATATTTGTTGTTTACCGACAAGCCTAATGTGTCCCACGTGATTATATTAATTTCATTAAAACGAAAAAAATAACTAATCGTCCGTTTGTTCATTTATATTATTATTTATTATTCATCACTTATTACACATTTATACCAATATTTGAACAATGAATAATGGCATAGATATCAGTATTATATATTTATAATTTCTGCATTCACGGCTCCTGCACATTTCAAGTGGCTATTTTTTTGGACTGTTCATAAAACCTACTTATACGTTAGATTTAAACGGTAAAATAGCAACACGTAGTGTCTTAACACTTTCTATATAGTTGTGAGTTGTAACCTTACAACGTACCTACTCAGAAAACCAATATTTGGATATTCCAACCTACAGATTTAATTTCCGGTCGGCACGACTAGATTTTGGTTGAGAAATGAGCCATACAAAAATCTCATTATAACATGAGTTTGACACTCAAACTCGTCGTATGTCGGCGTGATGGCATATGACATGTTTAAAATATTCTTTATGTCTTTATGACTTATGATTTATGTCACATTTACATTTTTATAGCAGGCGATTTAGTATACTATGTATCTACCTTTTAATATTTTAAGCATGTTAATGCATGTTAATGTTTTAATTCAATGAAGTATTATATTATAAAGCTATTTGGAAAAGAAAATAATTAAATGTTCACCTAATAATAATAATAATAATAATAATAATATTATTTATTCTCGCTTATTGTAATTAATTAATAAGTAATTTAATAAAAAATACAAAACAATATCTACATACTTACATACATTTTCTTTAATTATTTATTTAATTATCTTACTTGATTAATTTGATATCTTACTTACTATAAGTTAAAAAAAATTCTGCATTATATTTGTATAGTATAAAAAACATATATTTTTCTTATTTTTAATTCTTAACCTTATTTGTTATTTGTTGCTACCATATTATAATGTATAGCACTGTTGTGAACGCAACTTTCATCCTTTCGTATTGATTGTATTATTAGTAGGTATTTAACGACAAAAAGCTTTTCTACAAATTAAAAAAATACAAATTATATTATTGAAAGTTTTTCATTTTATTTTGTAACTATAATAATAAATATAATGCAATCTATGATATGAGTCATTCAGCAATTATTAATTCGCTTTTTTAAGTTCTCAATTCTAAACGGTCTCGGTTGGTGTCAATTCACGTTAATCGACGACTTCCGGTAGACGTTAACTGTAAAGCCCACATACGCACAAATACAGTTTCAATGTTAACGCCTGTTTAAGATGAAGGGACTTACTAAATGTATAAAGGTGAATACATTATTATACAATTGCTGATCAAGTATGATAATTAAAGCCTATTATTAAATTCTGTAGAGAAATCTCAATTTTTGTAAATTAATTTTCTGATAGATATTTACACAGATCTATAGTTATCTTAATAGTAATTATTTTATAAAACATATTTTATTTAATGTCCCTATATAAAATTACATTTAGAATATCATTTTAATTATAAAAGTAGGTATAAAATTTGGAATTTTCTTAGTGACTTCAAAGATATAGCATATTTTGATTTAAATACGTATATTGATTTCTAAATTTACGAAGAAAAAAATAACTCATTATTTTTGTGATACTTTTATACGAACGGATGCCGTACAAACATTTTAATGACATAATATAAACAAATAAGTTATTATACATAATATTTAAAATATGAGTCAATCGTTTGCATCTATTCATCAGCGTTTTCATAAAAATAAACAGTGATCTTTTTACATAACATATATAAGTGCCTATTTGGTACTTTGAATTAGCGATTTAAAAAATCGGGGAAGTTGTTATGCTGCAATATAAATGTATACTTTTTTTGAAAATATTCTATTGAAATCCTTATATAATATTGTCATCAATGCAATTTTCAAGCTTTTTGACTAAGAAACAATTTTTTTTCTTTTTAAATGATAAATCGATACAAAAAGTCAATCATTTTAAATATCTACAAATACTTGCTAAACAAAATCCAAAATATTTTGAAAATTAAATCATTTCTAGAAAATGGTTAATTTTTCCAAATTATTTTAAAAAATACTGGAAATTTTTTATATACTTTTCACATCTCAAAGTGCCAACTAGATCTAATTTACTACCAGAAACCACCATAAGTTAAAGATTGATGTAATTGTTCCACTTAAAAACGACATACACAAAAATAAAAAGTTAAATAAGTTGTTAATTAAGATGAATTGGTCAGAGAAATCGAAGATTCTTTTCAACGTTAGTGGAAGATCGACGACGTGGTGTACATACAGGAGGCTTACGTTAAATAAATAATAATAATAAAATAGATTTATATTTAAAGTTGTGATCTCATCAAGTCGACTCTCATCATTTGACAATCTCTGTTCTCCCCCTGTTAGTAACGTGACCGTGTTAGTAAAGGTGTTTCGAAATAATAATGTAAGGACGTGAGGTATAAATTTTATACATTTATAGTCGTAATTTTGCATGCATTGCATATTCCTTGCGTACGTCGTTTTTTTACGAAAAAAGTAACTTACAGGATATTAATTAGATTATATTAATTACATTCTTGTATTGTCATAATTGTTTCTCACTGATGGTCAAAAAGATATCATAAATAACAAAAGAACATTTGTCGGGTTGTATATTGTATTGTGCAATACATGGCTGTAGTAGAATATTAATAAAATTTAGACACTTTTCGTCTGCTCTATGCAAATATGCGACTACTCTATTCAAAATGATATTTTTACTGGGTGGCCAACTTGCGTTGATCTCGTTCTGAACAGAATATAGGTACTCGTTTCAAGTGTGGGAAAAATGTATAATTTAATTGCTCATTATATTATTATATTACATTTGTTAAGTTAACTTAAATATATTTAGGCTGTAATGCTGTACAGTTTAGTAATATTATAGTCGGCCTATTTAAAATGGTGTTTGATACTCTGCTACACATACAAATATATATTAAATATTTATTGTAAATGAATGTATACACAACATAATGTTGTGTTCGATTAAAATTAATTCATTTTCGGTACTTTTCATACTTTTAAAGTTGTATGTATCTACAATCTACTACCTACACATCGAGGTAATATTATAGGGTTTTTTATTCACACAAGTTTATTGTACTTTAAAATCAATAATTAGTTTGTTATTAGGTATATTCATGTAGACAATTGTTACTAAAATAAACTTAATACTAATTATGATAATAACGCTCAATTTATTCAATATCCAAATAAATAAATAGCTAATTACCAACTGATTTTAAATTAATTTATTCGTACATTGGTTTCCCAACGGTTAATAATATATAATATGTACTGCAGTATATTATTACAGCGACTGTGTTACTTTCTAGTTTTTTATCAGTTATCAAACAATATTTTCGAATGAAAGTTTCATTTTAATACAAGATTTATGAATATATACCATTGTTAAATGTTATAACATATGATTTAACATATTTGAGCTTATTGATTATTTTTACTACTCTTGATACAATAATACTTGTAGTAGTTATACTTTTAATGTTCAATGAGGCCCATAATATTTTTGAAGAAGAATAAATAAAAATAAAATAAATAAATATTTACTTAATTTTTAAAGAATCGTAGTGTTTCTATTTACGCAGAATAATGTGGATATTCTTATAATTAATACATTAATAATATACATGTCTTGTTTTGCGACTTGTAAGTAATTCATCATACAGAGTAATCAACAAGACCACGTATTGATATTCATTTAGATAGCTATATGGCCGTCGATATTTAAAACAAAATAAATATACTTTTTATTAAAAACGGAGATAAATTGTTAAATTTAATATCGTATACTATTAATTAATATTAAATTATCATTTATAAAATCTAAGTTGTATGATCGGCTCAAATCGTTTGTGTATATTCGATAAACTAAATAAACATATTAATGGTATAAAAT
This sequence comes from Pentalonia nigronervosa, assembly GCA_014851325.1. Classification (NCBI taxonomy): domain Eukaryota; kingdom Metazoa; phylum Arthropoda; class Insecta; order Hemiptera; family Aphididae; genus Pentalonia; species Pentalonia nigronervosa. Next base: position 17,994 of record JACXSJ010002000.1, on the reverse strand, counting down.
AAAATATAATAATGTGCACGGAGTTGTTTCATAAATCCCAATAGTAGGTATCACGAACGTTTTATTATAGTAGCGCTATAGCCTATAAGCTATTTTTGCCCTTTTAATATTATTATAGAACTAATTACTATGGTTCGTTCCCATTTTGCAAACGGTTCATAATAATTTACCTTAACCTTCAAAAAAATGACATATTTTAGGTACTCTCTGTGTCTATGTCAAATAAGAGTGCACCGCCTTGGCGCATACAAATGAGCTGCGTACAACGTCCTACCCCCCTAACCCCCTCCAGCAATGACTAATCGTTCTGTAATTGGTCGCTGTCAGTCGGCTACCATCGACCCCGCCGTGCATATAGTGGTAGAAACTGTCTAAAGTGGGGGGTATGCATGCGCGAGTTTGACCGGTTTTCGTCCGCCACCCGGTGTGCTCTTATTTGGAATAGAGTATAGTTGATCCTGCACAATGCTCCCCGTGACCAATTAAATGTCCATAGATTTACCCTTTTTTAATAAAGTCCATTAAATTTAAACTGCAAAGATTTCTAACACAATTATTTTGACCAAATATAAAATATAGGTCTAAAATTATATTTCATCATAATAACTGTTTTATTTTTTGTAAGAACGCTATGCTTACAATATATAAACAAAAAAATTATAGTTTTTCTTGAGACTAAATTTGCCATTTATGTGTCGAAAAGTAAAAAGTAAGTAATACAAAGTAGCCATTAACTGTCTCTACGGATCTTGCTGAATTTATTGGCTGAAATTTTTATAAAAATCAGTCAAAATTGGATTTGCATAAGGATTATGTTTATTAGGATTTAGATTTTGTATAATACTATAGTAGACTATCTGACCTGACATTTTAAATGGCATTGTCAATTGCTTCGCTATTGCTAAATTTCAGTATATATTTATAGATAAGATAATCACAATTGAAAGTTTGATATTAATTATTATATATAGTTTAAATTAGATATTTACATATACAATATTATTTTTATTAGCTGTACTCTGCACGCATTGCTATGCCTCCATCTGAAATTTAATTTAAAAGTAACTCTTGAATCATTTTTTTGTTAATTTTCTTCAAAACCTTTTTAAATATTTGACTTTTTATTCTAATTATTTTTATTAAAATGCTTTTGAATACACAATATTTTTTTATTTTTCTGTTTGGTGTGTACATGAAAAAATCAGATAGTTTTTCAACGTGTGAATAGGTTACATATAGCTAATCATGTGAGAGGCATGGATTTTCTAAATTTAGTCTACAAACTTGTATTCAAAACAAAATATTAGACGAGTCACACAGGAAACTGCAAAGTTTGAACAAAATGGCAAAAATATTGGAATGCATGGCAACAGCACATATTTTCATTTAAATTTTACATTTAAAGTTGTAGTTTCAAAAATATTTTTTACTAAAAGCCCGGTACTGTTCAAAGTTTTGTTGGATTATTTGGATGTTTAGTAAAAGAATGATAAGTACTCCAATTTTCAATGTTTAAACGAGTGGCATGGAAAATTGAGTGAATTCAATAATTCAGTTAGACAATTGATTACTTCATCTTTATTCATTACTGTGTCGATTGACCCATACGTTGTCGCTTTGCCTGGTATGCTGTTTTGAATGCTGAAATTGATGGCATGGATATTGCTGTTTTTAGCAGCTAATGTAGCACGTATACACGTATAAACGTTTTGAGCATTATCTGTGGTTGCTGTGGTTTTATATAAGTTTATTGACAAAGTGATACATTATTTGGTTTCATCGATTGCCATTTCCCGTTCCTATTATCCAACAATTGATTTCGCAAAACGTTTAGCAGATGCATCATGTTGTAGTTGTACACGCACAATGGTCTTCAAAGTCTTTTTTTACGTGTCGTTAAACTTTTGGTATAAATTGAATGTCTGGATTTTAATTCGTTACACGCAAACAATGTACTATTAATTATACTTGTCAGATCGAGGATTTAAATAGCTTTAAACCTTCTCCGGAAAACGCGGACCATTTTGCGAAAAAGACCAATAAGAAAGCAATTTATAAAAGTAATAAATAGAATTATCTTCATAAGAAGGTAATTTAATTTTAAAATTTGTTTTTATTTTGAAATATATTTTTGCCAATTGTTATATGTCATTTTTCTATTAGTTGTAAAAGTAATATAATCTGTACAAAATGGCAACCATTTAAATAAACAATATTTTAATATTCAATTTTTGTGAACTAAAAAATCTTAGAGTAAGCGTCTCTTCAAAATACAAAATCGATCCAAGTTATTTTTTCATGTGTTATTGGAACGTGTACCGTGTTCAGCCAGGGATATTTATATCCCTAAAGATTTCTATAGTGTGAATTATAACAACTGTATTTTTGTTGATTGACAGGGTTTCTTTACTCCTCAAGTGAATGACATTTCATGGTTAATCTATAGTGTAGGGATTTAAGCCGTTTCTATTCTCGACTATATAAAGAATTTTTCAGTTTATAATTAATTACCTACTTGTTTAATGAACAGGAAATATAACATTATTTCAGACATCCATTACAATTTTACAAAGAATTTTTCTGTTTTCTATTTCATAAATATATTTAATATATTAAATCATCTTTTATTATTCAAGTTCTACTAAGTGTGTTTATAAATTGTACAATATATATAATATAATATTATTAATTATATATTTGTATGTCTAAAGATTCGCTTGGCGTTTATTCATTATACTATTAAGAATTTTAAGTATACAAACAATGAGCAACGTGTTTTGAATACGTGTGTATTTATTAATTATATAACTTAAAAATTATGCAACTCTTGAGTTTTAGTAATTATTTAGTACGTTTAAGGCGTTCTTGCTATAAGTATCTAATTAAATTATTTTTCATATGGTCATAAATCATGTATGCAATTAAGTTTAAGGCTATAAACATTTTATGATATATGAATATAACTTTCAATAATTAAATAGTCGAGCATAATTCGTGGGAGTAGAAAACTACACATAGAGTATAGCGTCTATATAGTTATTCAGTACGTAATTAAGCTTTTATTGTTAGATAGGTAGATGTTATTGAATATATTTATTTGAAACCGATTTAAGGTGAACGTTGAACATTCAACACCAATCATTGATTTAAACGGTTTTAACTATTAAAATTTGAAATGTACCTGTAAAGCTATAAGTAATTTGTCTATTCTGTTGATTAAATATTTTTTTTTTTGTGTAAATCCTTAATTCAAGTTTCAAGTTTCAATAGACAATGTTTAAATACATACATTGTATAATACCTACATCGTCATCAAGTTATTATGGCATTTTTTCTTCGCTTAGAATTTAAATTTTAGTGGTTTTGTCAACTCTTCTTTACTTAAATATTTTTTTACTGTTTTTATAATATTTGTCATGTAATTATTTTAAACTATATGCTTTATATATATTTATATATATGTGTGTGTGTCTATTACTATACTTTTGTATCTAGTATCCTAGTGCCTACCAATTGCACTATCATTACTACTTTGTTTATTTTATATATTACTAGCTTTTCCACCCGGCGTTGACCGAGCCAAAGATAAAGTTAAGAATAGCCTCTAGTGATTTACATGTAACTAAGCTATCTAGGTTATTATCTAAGCTATCTATCCGACGCAGTCGGATTGCGAAAAATATGCCAGCAGTATATTATCAGGTAGACAATACACCTGGGGTGAAATGAAGACTCCACGAGGTATGTAAGTGAAATCAAAATATTAGGCACATGAAAAATATTGCAACGGTAACTTATGGCAAAGATTTATTTTTTTATAAATTTATTTGTAAAAATATGTATATGCTATATTCCTAATAATTATAATAGTTATAAAATATGTAACTATTGACAACCCTGTAAATAAACAGAGATTATATTATATATATCCATAAAAAATAGCACTTTTAAAAATATGTACGTGAGATAGGATGTTATATATGTCAGAAACCTTCGCGGGAGTGTACTCAACAACTTCCAAAAGTTTCATACTGATTGGATAAATAGTGTAGGAGTGCATAAAGAACATACAGACAAACATTTATTTTTATATACTTAAATGTATTAACTTTAGTCAACGGCAATCTTACTTTGTCTGTAAAAAATTACAATGTTTATTTAACTCGCATATGATATAATTTGAAATATAATTTATTATTTTGAATTCGTAAACGCAACGATTTGATGCATGCGTTTATCACATCTGTCCGATTAACCAATGGAAATTATATTTTATATAGAAAATAAAATACTAATTTATATAATTTATTAATACTATTACTATTATAATCTTTAAGTTGTAACCAATGGCAACCATTAATAAACAAAAATAATTTTCGATTTTCATCGTGAATCTCAAAATCCTTGTGTAAGTATCTTTTTAAAATGCGAATTTTGGTAAATCCTTTCTTAGTGTATAGTGAAATTATAATATTAATTTACCATCAAAATTTCAAATCGATAGCTCTAATATAGGTCTGGCTCTCCGTTGATTATGAGTCAGTCACACAGGACACTTCAGGATAAATCTTTCCGATATATTTTAATAGTTATTATTCTATTTGGGGCGGAGACGAATCCAACAAATCAAAAATCATCAAAATCGATCCAGAGTTATAAATGGTGTAACTAACTCAACTTTGTTTTATATATGTATTATGTATATACTGTAGTAGAGCGCAGACAGTAGTTTAATACATAGACATGATAAATTGTCTCCACATCTAAATATTATCAATTATCATTTATCCTATTACTTATCATTAAAATTAAAATCATTTTTAATGTCTTAAAACTCTATATACTCGAAAACTTAAATTTCATTTTAAATTATAGTATTATTTTAATATATTCATGATGTGATGTTTTTATAATAGGTACAATCAAATAATTTATTATTAAAAAGTAAAAAGATTTTCTTTGGCTAATTAAATTCGAATTTTTTTAACGGCATGGATAAATATTATGCTTGCTTGAGTTTTATCTAAATTCTAATTTTAATATTCTTTTCGATTTTCATCAAACGTGACAACCAATTAGCCGTGTGTGTAGAATAGTCACTATAATAGGATAGGACAGCATTGACAGAAATAGTTTAGAAGGGGGAGAGTAGGAGAAATATTTTTCTTATTTGATATACAGCTTTATGTCATGTATCTGACGAATTTTTGTGGAAGTTAAACGATTTTTAGAGTAGCTTAGCCACACTAGCCTCTCTATTTGTGCCCAAGCACAACAGATGTTTTGACATTTTGGAGTATACAGTAGTATATATTTTACAGACCACAGAGTATGACATCGATACCGGTAATGCCTGTCTTTGAACAACTACGCTGATCAACGAGCTTTAATTGTGCGTGGTGCTCTGTAATGTAGCAGTTCGTCTATACTTGCAGTGAAAACCCGTAACCGCGAAAAAAACGATCATTGCTTATAATACATGATGTATATTATAGGTTCACTCTACAACTTGTCCCCCGTCAAACATGAATGCTTGCAACGCGGCGCGTGGATGTATTATATTATAGGTATATAGCTCTCTTGAAATTAGCAATGGAATGCATAGGTCAACAATCTCGGAGCAACCTTGACGCGGTCACCTGGTGTTTATTCGATAGCAATAATAATTATTATTTGAACCGTTGTTGCACTTGGGAACGTTTAAAGAGAAGGTATAGAGATGGCGCCAACATATAATATATATATTATAATAATATGCGTCCAACACACGTATTATTAATTATTATGTCCACACACATACTGCAAAGATGTTGCCGAGTCATTATAATCACGAGCATAAACAGACGGACCACATTAATTATATGATATATATATCTAATCTACACGACATAGTAATTTTGTTAGGGTGTTTCCTTAATTAGTAATTAGAATATTAGGAAATTTTTTTTTGGAAATTATTATCCATAATATAAACATGTGTATATTTGATTGATTTTTTTTAAAATTTTTTTTTGCTATAATATGTTTTGAAATTATTATACTCAGTAAAAAAATAATATGTACCTACCAATAATTTATGTTATATTATTTGTGGACGTTTTTGTTTTTTGTATACATAATCAAATTTAATCCAATTGATACGGGAAAAATATTTGACCCTATATTTTAGATTAGGAAGCGAACTAACGAGTAACGACTACCTATACCAATAAGCATAGTCGTTTTTCTTTACAAAAACAATATTATAGTGACGTCATTTTGTGTTTAATTATACTTATACATTTGCGTTTTTGCAATGTATATTACAGCATATGTCAAATATATATATATATATATTGCACTATAGACTATAGTAGTACCTTGTAAAAATGAGCGCACTGCATTCCATAATCCATATTCAGTTAAACGTAGGTAATAAACTGTAATCATTTGTACTGCATATACACAAAATCAATATGAATTAATTTATGCGCAAAATAAAAGTTGTGTTTAACAAATTCTTAGTATTTTCATATGCGAAAGTTATATTACTCATATTATAATTACGATGATGATGATGTGCTGTTTCTGAATAATGAACAATGTACATAAGTTTGTTGATATTTAATGGTTTTTACATTAACAATAGATATTTAAAACATTACAAACTAAAATAAAATAACCGTCACTGTTGCATTTTGAATGCATTATTATAATTTATCATAGAACTCGTTGAATTTATAAATCTGGTATATGTACGATATCGTATTCATTGCTAATAAATTGTACAATATATAATTCTACTAGGCATAACTATGAAATCATAATAAAAAAGTATGCTATTGAATTATCGTCGCTTATTTTATTTTGGTCGTCAAATTGTAAAAACACATTATTATTTCAGAATTCTTTTCAAAATAACGTTCGTTATGATTATTATTAAAATGTTGCATATTCATCAATCATCGAACACTCATTACGAAATGACATCGTTTTGTGACGCTTTTACAATACAATATGACGTAGGTTTATATATATTACAGTATTACACAACTCGTCGCAGTTTTAGTCTGTGCCTAGGAAGTGATGTCATTTTTAATTGTTGTTTTTATTTTTTATTTTTCTCGGCAGTGTCCGATGACCGGATGTCCGGAACGAACGCGTCCGCCGTTCGATAGCCAGTCGACTAAACGGACGTCATCGATAGCCTCCCGGGCAATGAGGGATAATAGCATTACTGTCTGTGATGAATGACGTTTTTGCTTTTGTGTTCATGTCGCCACAAAGCACATCGCACGTATATAATACGATATTATTACATTTCCGTCAAAATCATCAATCGTCGGTAATGGGCGCACGTCCGATACGTTTAGGTCCATTATTGTTTTACAAAACTGTGTCCGTGTCATATTATATATATTTATCCAATATATGCTGTAAGAGCGTATACGAAGAGGGACGTTGATGTCAGATTCCCTCTCATTGTTTTTAAAAATCTGAAATGCGTCTAATTAATTAATAATTTGATATTTCACTCATTATTCAAAATAATATGATTAAACATGAATACCATAAATATAATATACGACATTAGCGTTGCTAAAAGCCGAATGTCTTGGAATTTTATACCTCAAAGAATCTCTACTACGGTTAGGCTGTCTATAGTTTTTACTTTTTTCCATACAGTTTTGTGCGGAGACGTTTTGACGACTCTCTCCATCATTCGCCATGGTACAACATTATACTAGTCACAACTCACAAGCGATGTAGGTAGGTAGTAGGCATGGCGCAACTAGACCTATATTTTAAGGAGTGCTAAAATTATGTATACCCAGCTCATTAACCCGTGTATTTACAAAGTAAATAATTGTTTTATTATAATAATAAAATATCTATGAGCCTATTATTTTACAAGTTATAACAATTATAATTGTATAAATGTATAATTTAAATTAATTTCAAAACTATTATCCTTGATTTTGTGATGTACTTATCTAATACTGATTCTGTTTTTATACTGTTTGCAACATCCCTTTAAATATTTAAAATAGACCTCAACTAATTATTAATTTATTGCATGCTTAGAAAACTGCGTTCACATGTTACAAAAATTATTGGAATTGTAATTGCAATTTGAACTACCTAACTTGTTAAAGTTAGAAAAATCTTTTTTTTGAATAGTTTTTTTTTTTTTAATAAAAACGTTAAATAAAAAAAAACCTATATACAATAAAGAAACAGCTGTTTTCTCACATTATTTTTGGTGTTTTAAAACAGGGACTAAGGGCTGCTGAAATAGAGCTTGGGAGTGCTTCAGGACTCCTAAACACCCCCTAGTAGCGCTTAGTCACTAGTAGATACATGCTTTTATTATGATATCATTGTAGACAAAACTATTTAATTTCCATCCGATTTCCTCAACAAACTCGGACAATTTATGTATAATGATTAATTATTTCTCCCATCATTGCGCATCTCACATTTAACGATAACTACAATAACAATGCACGGCACAATACTGTAAAGACATATATACCAATTATAGTATACAGCTCTTGCTGGCTTATATGTGTGACGTTTTTACTCTGTCGAAAACGTATAATACCTAGGTTATTATGATGTAAGTTGATGATTTGTGTGAATTTAATTTATTTGAATAAAGAAATCCAAATACTATGGTGCTATTAAGAATTCTGAATAATTGATTACAATTTACAAATAATAAAAATGACGTATAGTGTGAATCATAAGTTGTTAAGATCTACTAGATCTAGTGATTCATATTTTTACTGGAAAACACACTAGATCATTCAAATCATTTCATCAGTATAATGATAAACATTTTTCAATTATTCAAATTTAACAATATAATGCAGATATTATTTGCTGCAGTGATATTAAATGTCGAATAATTATTGAAAAAACTATAATAATTCTATACATAATACCTATAGCTCTATTTATCATATATGTATGAGTATAGAAAAACTGAATACCCAAAGTCCTCCCAAACTTTCCATAAGACTGTTGTTTTTAAAAATTGTACAGAAAAAAAATTATCATAACATATTTTATTGTAATGTGTCCATATTTCAATCTATAGAGATTATTACGAACATTTTTGAACACTTAAACACAAGTCACAAATATAAGATTCCATCATATATACAATGCGCAGTAAAATAAATCATACGTTCTTATATATATAAAAAAAAAAAAGGTCTGTAAGTGGGTATCACTTTGCTGTACAGTATGTGTCGAGTGGATCACTTTCATGGATATGTTAAATTTGAATTCAACGATATAAATAATTGTATACCAAAAACGATTCTGAGCGAAGACTGTCAGCCTACATAACGAAGTGTATTTTAAGATATTATTACTATTAAAATAATTTATTTTACTATTAATAATACAGTAGGTTGAATTAATTTTTGCTGAAAACATTGCATTTGAAAATGTCATTGAGTGTTTAAAATTTAATTATATAATTTAAAAGTTTTAAACATCCACAAAAAATGTTTTTAAATTACAACGAAATAACTAACATTGTCATTCTTCATTTAAATATCTAATTTCGTCCAAATTTGAACTTAAAATGTTTATAAAAATTTATTTTTTTAATTTTTTGGTTATACTATAAACTACTTACAAAAAACTTTGTTTTAAATTTTCAATCCTTGGTTATAAAAACTGAACATTTTATAATTTTTTAACTACAAAACAATTTGCAAATGTTCAATGATGAATTTCGATCAAAATTTGAAGTATAAATGCTTATAAAAAAAAATTGTAATTATGTATTTTTATTATTTTTAATCTGCTATTTTAACAGCTTATGAGGAATCTTGTATTAAATTGTCAAAAAACTTGAACCAATGAAATTTTTTTTATAGAATTTAAAAAAAAAATTGAAAAAACCAAAAATTTCATAGGCTTACAATTAGCTCAAAAATTGTCAAAATATTTTAAATTTTTTTGGTATATAGAAAATGATAATCTAAACATTTTGTAAAAATTTCAAACGTCTTCAATTATTCTTTTTTGAATTACATCAAAATAAGAAAATCGTCCCCGGAGAAAACAGGTGAATATCTAATGTCTAATTTTAAACATTCATAAAAAATTACTTTGACTTCCTGGTAAATGTTTTTTAGGAAGATAAAAAAACTTATAGAGAATCTTGTGATGAATTTTCAAATCTTATATTTAAATAAAAAACTTTTTATGAATTTCCTAATAAAAAAAAAACTGCAAAATTTCGTGATTTTTACGTATTTCTCAAAATTTCAACTTTAGACTTTATAAAAAACTATTAGAGATTTACGCACAATTTTTTTTCAATTTTCACTTACAACAATTTATGAAGAACATTGTACTACATTTTCAAGTTTTTTGACCGACTAGAAAAATTTTTATTGACAATTATAAAAAAAAATTTAAAAAAACCCAAAAACTTTATGTTTATAAATAGCTTAAAAAAAGTCAAAATATTTGGAAACTTTATGGTAAATAGAAAATGCTTATATAAATATTCGGTGAAAATTTCATGTATCATTCTACGATCATTATTTCTTTTGTTACATAAAAAATAAAAATAAATCTTGTTAAAAATTTGCTTTGTGAAAAATTCCCGTTTTTCCTTAATTTTTTTTTCTGGCACGTTTAAAAACTTGTGAATTTTGTACTTGTGACTCTCCAAAGTATCAATTAGATTCACTTTCCTATCAGAAAAGATTCTGATATAGAAAATCGGAGCACTTTTACTCCACTAAAACGTGATGACAGACACAAAAATAAAAATTTAAAAAAAAAAACACAACTTGTATAATCATTACTTACATTCACCGCTCCGCTCAGAATCTAAAATAATATTATTTAGTATTGATTGAAAATAATGGATCGATATATAGTTTTATACATTTATTTAAAATGGAAAAGTCACTGAATAAAATGCCAGTTTGTGTCTTCCAAATCGTGGCCTTTACAAATTTGTTCAATGTGAGGGATACATATACACATCAAAATATTTTTTAAATAATTTTAATATATTTATATGTATATAGTAAAAAAAAAACCAAAGGGAGGGGTATAAAACCCAACCCCCTTTGTTCACCACTGTTCTAAAGTGTCAAACAACTAAACTTTGAAGAATTGTGTTTAGTGTTAAATCACGTAGTTTTTTTTTTTTAATTGTATTTCAGCGGGTATTATTAATTTTTGCAGGGTTCGTTCGAAATTACCGTATTTAAAAAATTATTATGAATGGGAAATCCTATGCTTATCATTTATAATGGTTTTAAGATTGTTTTTTCCAAAATTAAAAATTCACAAAACCACGCTGTAAACTCGGAACGATTTTGCGATTATGTTATAATCATTCGTTTAATAATACTATAGTAATAGACAATCTATTTATCAGTTAGGTACTAAAATTGATTTTGTTTGTGCACTACGTGTGTTGCATATATACCGGAAAACAGCGGATCTTTCGGTTATTGCATACCGGACCGTGGAAACCACTGAGAGGGGGAGATGAAATGTTTGACTGGTCTTAAGCTCGTTTTCCAAAATATACATGTTTACATACTCAGATACACATGTATGTATATATAATATGCTATTGTATTATACCTATATATAATATTAACAATTAACAGTATGATAATGATATTGACGAAAGACGACGATGATAAAAAACACTTGTGGGTTTAGCAGCGTGTACATCAAAATATTTAGAATATAATACACGAGATTATGGGAATCTTATATTATTAATAAGTATATGATTATAGTTAATCATGTTTTCGTCAAAGTATGCACAGGCCTCTTCAACAGTTCGACCGTTCGTCCCCGCGTCTGTTTTTGCGTCGTAAACACGATTTGTGTTGTATGCACGCCAAGAAATGTATGTCCGTACAGACATAGCGCGTATACCAAAATATTATAATAATATAATATACGATTGTGCACGTTATTATTATTATTGTTATTAATGTTACACAGAAGGGCAGAGAATCGTATTTGGATCAATTAAGTAATATGAATCTGGTCGCGACCTCGGGCAATTGGAGTCAATTGACATATTATAACAGTACAGCAGTGCTCGTGTTGTATAAGTGTATATATGAGATATTATAGACACCGCGGCGTGTATAACTACGGCGTACAGTATATTATGTATAATGTATTATCATATACACAGTTGTATACACATTACACATATATAGTATTAGTAGTACTGTAGCACTGTAAATATTGCATATTTTTTTAAGTAATGTTGTATCCGTGTTTTTAAGTTTCCTTTACGACAATTTATGAATCTTGTATGGACGACAGTGACGCGACGTGGCTAAATCGGACAATGAACGTTTTAACAAACAATGTCGAATTTAACTTTATTAGTTTTTAAATGTTGGTACACTGAAATGTATACGTACATATGTGGGCAATGGGCATGGATATAGGAAAACGGTATGCCGGTACCTCTATAATATGGGTACTTAATTAATACCTACACAGCTATACTTAAAGATAGGTATAACTGTATATTAAGTATATTATACAATTCAAATGTGAAAAAAGTATTTACGATCGACCACATTGACAGTTGTTATAAAATTGTTTGCAATGAATGATAAAATTTCAAAAAAAGGTTTCATGGTTTTAAACAACAAACTTTTACACGGTGTTCTGAAGGTTAAAGTTTCTACTTTCTAGACTTCTATATAGTTTAGACCGTAATATCCAATTTGAATTCATATTATCTTCTAGGTCGTGTAACGTTCAGGTCCCATGTCGACGGCCTAGTAATATTAAAAACGAACCAAAATATTTTTTATTACGCTATACTAGGTAGTATAGGTACACAGTCACGTAGTCAGACATTTTCCCATAAAGGGGCCAACATTTTTTGGTCTTTTTCTGCTTTTTGTACCTCTTATACAGTAATATCTATAAAAAAATACTGCATTTTAACAATGTATATTGTCTGTATTGGTTAATAAGTTTTACAATTGTATAATATACTAATATAGGAAATAATAAGGAAGTTACTCTTATATTTAGTAAGTATAAAATTTAGGTAAATAAAACTTTGGTAGAAAAAATTTATTTGAAGTATGTATTATTATCGTGCTTAACTTTCTCAATTAAGCTTTTTGATGATTAAAATAACTTAATATACTTTCTTTAATTATTATTATTGCTTGTGAACTGCTGCGTGATTGCATGACTAATAAATATTAAAATTCAATGACAATATTATAATTTGTATTATTATTTGTTATAGGTATGTTTATTTTATTATACTGGTTATTGATGACAATCATCAGTATCATTGCAGGTACTATAAAATACCTACACTATTGTAATGTTGTCTGTAGTTGTGTTTTATCAAATGTATATTCAAGACCCGTACCTATTTGGCCTTTTCCCGTTTTCAATCTATTATTAGACAAGTTATGTTCTCAAATTTTAAGGAGACAAATATTTATATTCATACAGAGAACATAATATAATATGCATCCGGGATTCGAGACAACTAAACGCTATAATATTTTAAATATTTAAAAATAAAATTGACTAAATCGAAGGGACTAAATTCGGCGTCAATGACTTTATTTAGGGGTTAGCCCCCTCCCCCCCCCCTGAACACCTGACTGTAGGTACGTCGTACTATATAATATACATATTATACACTGTATCAACGTCGTCGGTATAATAATTGCGGAATCGATGCTGTGAACTACAGGGATAGTTGTGCGTTTAGACGAAACCACGATGATTATTATAATAGTAGAATATAATTATTATAATATATCATATAGGTCATGATGTATTATGGGCGTGATGAAAACGGTCCACTGTGTGCTGACTGCGGTTGAGGTATACGCGTAATGTGTATAGTATTTTGTTCTGGTATAACCGTATAATACTATATACTTATCGTATATGTATAATACCTGGGGCGATAATACATTATTCTGCTTATAATACAATTGTTAAAAATTGTTTTTTTGTAAATAAAACTGTGAGTTTTTGTTATACGCAACCCAAATATATATTTACAATAATTGTATGTATCTCCCTATACCTACTGATATCAATAACATATCTATAAACCTGAGTCCAGTCGCCAACATTTTCTGTGTACCACGATAGCGCAGCAAACATTTGGATATATCTAGCTAGCAATCTAGATCAAAGAAATGCTGTGGGCATCGTCATGTCAATATGGACGAAGGTTTTTAGTAATGTGTAGCATTATTTAAACATTGAACAGTTTATGTCAGCGGTAAATGCTGCGGATCGTGAGGACACTTAAGTGGCTTTCAGACATTAAGCCGAGTGTGTCAGAGGCAAATGCAAATGCAAATAATAATATTAAATATAAAAGTCACATTTCAACGTTTTACACAAACGATACCTATTATATATTATATAAATATAAATCACATAAACTGTGGTTTCCATTATCTTTTTATCATATTATTTTTAATACTATGACCTCCTTGCTTCCTAGTTGCTGAAGAAGTCATTACAAGTATTATTTTTATTAATTTATTTTTGGAATGGTTCAATAGATATACATTATACGTATTATAATATTACTATTTTTAATACTATGCTATTTTCATTACGATTATAATTTGCAACTTAACGTTCAGAGATAATATTATTTATCCATTCCAGAACTCTGATGTGTTCCAATGTGAATCAGACGTCAGAGTTATTTAAAATAGAGGATTCCATTAAGTTGGTCACCCGCAATGAAAACTGGTTTAAAAAATACAAATTTTTTGATTTCGGTTACAATTAGTTACTGAAAAGTCACTATACATTTTGGGATTTTCTTTTTTTATTATAGATTAAAGCCTCAATAACTAGACCATTAGCTTGTTCAATACTTAAATTACTTAAATTAAATTGCACAAATTAATATAATTTGTAAATAGCAACATTTTTTGAATGATGTTTTCGTCAGGACCAAGTGCGTCGTGAAGGTGCTCGGGTATGTCGAACTTTTGCCGGGCCTCTTGTGTGTCTTTACACTCTGTAATATATGTTTGACAGAAGTTGGATAGCCGCATGTTTGAAATATTCTTGGTGGTTCTTTTTTATTAGATAGGCATATGTAGAGTGTGTGTGGTCTATCTTAAGGCGATTTAGTATGACTTCACCTCTTCGTTTGAGGGATTTAGGGTTATTCCATTTTTCGATTCTTTTTTTTAAATTCGTCAAATTTTGTATTCATTTTGCCATTTATTTTTAAATAGGTTGTAAATATTTTTTTTTAGATTTTTGGAATTTGTCCGAAGTTAATTGTGCAAAATCAGGAGCCCAACTACACGAACGTGATTATTATTTATTGAAATTCTCAGGAAAATATTTTGCTGATGAATCAAAAATTGAAAATGTATGCTATCATTCAAAAAAATAAGAACTTAAACAATTATAATGATGATAAAAATAAAAATATAATATAATTTTATACAGTTTTTTTATAATTATCACGGATAACATCACTTGATTTGTTCAGTCGACGTTCTTTATTGGAAGTTGAATCTAGTGACCGATATAATGACGTGAAAGAATTTAAACGTCATCATAATATTATATTTAGTAGGTACATACTATACCGTTGATTATAAATGGTAAATATTTGTACTTATACCTAATCAATCACTGTACAGAATAAACTATACTTCAATAACTTTGTGCTGGACAATTCGAGATATAATGGTTTATATTCATATTTTTTAGTTTTTAGCGGAGTGATAAATTTATTGATTTTATATTTTTACATAATATGATTTGTGTGTGTTTTTTTTTGTGTATACTCTTATGTGTACACGATTTATAGTAGAAAAAATAATTTGATTTTCAACATCATTATTATTTCTGGTAGGAAAGTGAATCTAATTGGTACCTTTGGAAGTCAAAAATAAAAATTCCTGGTACTTTTATAAATAATGCGAAAAAATAAAAAAAAATAGAAAAAACTGTTATTTTTATGCAAAACCAATTGTTGACAAAATTGACGTCTTATTATTTCGTTGTAGTTCAACAACCGTAGATACTATATACACTTGAAATTTTCAACAAATTTTTAATTGACATTTTCTTTACTTGGTGAAACTTTTAAAGTATTTTGATTCTTTTTGAGCTATTTCTAGACATTCTACATCTTTGTTTTTTTATAATAATATTTTTTTTTATATAAATATGGATAGCAAAATGTTCGATCGATCAAAAATGTAGAAAATTGAATATGAGATTTTAATTAATAAGTTGGTTTTTTAGTTATTAAAATACATTAGCACGATTTTTTTTACAAAATTCGTCAAAATCAAGAACATTTGCAAATTATTTTGTTAAAAACCTATTAAATGTTCAATTTGTACAGCTAAGTCTTGAAAATTTAACGCAAGGTTCCTCATACGTTATTAATACTGGAACTAAAAAATATATATATTTTATTTTTTTTTTTTAGACATTTTAAGTTTTAAATTGGACGAAATTAAATATTTAAATAAAGAATAACAACTTCAGTTATTATGTTATAATTTAAAAATATTTTTCATGGGAATTTGAAACTTTTACATATTATATTATTATATTTTATATACACAATGACTTTTCGTAAAAATATAGATAAAATAAGATAGGTGCATTTTATGCTATTGCCTATTTAAAGCACCAACCTATTCACATTGTTATACGATTAATACTGTTTAATACCATTTTAATACTGTTAATATGGTAAATCGGTATTAACTCAAAAGTTAATAACAATAATAATATATATTATTATAATAATTAAATATTAATAATATAAAAAATGCAATATTTTGGGCAAAAATTAATTCAACTTGCCGTTCGACTAGTAAAAATATTTTAATAGTAACATAAATAATTACTATAATATCAATAGAAATACATCATAAATGAATATGCTTAGTATTTAGTAATATAGGCATTCAGATCGTCGTCGCTCTGAATCGTTTTTCGTATGCAACGGTCCATCATTGAATTCGAATTTAACACATACATTTCACTTTTGCAGTGAATTACTCAATGACGATTGACGAGGTACACTCGACACCTCCAGAGTGAACAGAGTGGTTACCTACTTTTTTACTGATTTAAAAAAATATCATTCGATACGTCATATGTTTTGGGCATCGATGAAGAGATCATTAGATAATACAATTATATTATTTTCATTATTTATGATTATATTAAATTAGCTTTTGTCGCCTTTGTATAATGCATATTATAATATAACTTTCTCGTTCTTAAAAAAAAAAAAAAAAAACCCTCTATCGTAAATTGCCGTATCTATTATGTTGTGCAACTGTTATTAATGTACGAGTAGTACTACGACATTACAGTGTGAGTAAAGGTAAGGTGTCTCGATAAAATGGTTATCGCAACCGAACGTTTCTATGGGCCGTATATGTCGAGTTCTGCGGCGGGTTGAAAAGAAGGACACGACCATGGTTTGCACGCTCAGCAAACTGGTGCAGCCGGCAACAATACTCCCGTTACGAATATTGTACAATGGCGACTGTGTTTGGTGTACTATATATAATATTGTACAAATATAAAAGCGCGCAGGATGACAGGATGACGGGCGCCTGAGAACTCGCACACGTGCACGACGATTATCGCGTTATTGGGTACAGGGCAGTGGGACATTGGGTAATTTATCTGCCGCAGAGAAGACGGTGGTTGGTACCTGTTTCGCGGTCTACAGTGTCGGCGGGTTTGCTCTGTCGCATATTTTATTTATAGCCGCAATAAGAACGAGGATGAGAAGCGACGAGGAAGAGTAATAATATAATAGTACATTATTATCTAAACATTTTTTTTTTTGGTGTCAATGCTTGTGATGATGAATACGGTGCCTGTAATCGATCGACGGTCGGCGGCGCCTCGACACTATAAAATGAATAATGGTATTATTACGATATTAATTTATTATCTACTATATGATATGGATAGTGCGTA
>JACXSJ010001999.1:18051-61325 GCA_014851325.1 Pentalonia nigronervosa | reverse complement strand
GATTCATATGAGAATTTTGCAAAAAATACAACTAAAGTGTTTATTTTTACTTTTAAGATAACGTCCTAAAAATAAATTGAATAAACCAAGATTTTGGAGATAGAAAAAAAATTTCAAAAAAATCTACTTTAGGCCATCACAGTGAGTACGCATATGCTTGTGTCCTAATCCATTTCAGAAACACCCTGTATATTTTTCTTTCTTCTACTCTATTTTATATTACATGTAAAAAAACTTGTATCAGCATGTAAAATAATACTTATGTATTACTAATTGTATTAGTAATTTACATTTGTTGAAACGCCAATAAGCATAGTAATTGAGGCGTATAAATAAATAAAATAAAAAAATTTATTTATTTAAATTTTTGATGAACAATTTATGATGGACTTAGCCCATTCTAAAAATTATGCTAACCCCTTCAATATCTGTTTGGAAATTAAAATATGTATGTGAATATCATAACTATTTTATTGCTCTCAAATTTAAAACAATAATATTATGAATTCAAGAATACTTACCATTCTCAAACCAACATTATAAAGTACCGATATAATCTATGACTTGAGACTACTGTAGGGCAATCGCTTAACTTTTTTGTGTTTCGAAACGTAAGGCGATTAACGTTTAGGTAAACTGACCCGAAATGCATCACGTTCGGGTACATTGACAACATACTGGATGACTGACATTTAAATTATTAAATAATATAAAAAAAAATCTTAGATGAATGTCGTTAAGTAAATCCAATACGCATACCTATATAGGTAAACATGTACGTAGATATTATAACGTATTGACGAGGAACCCGTTCACACACGGCCAAAACAATAATATAATATTATGTTCCACGGATTAGAACACGTTCGATTATAAATATATCGGCAAAGAAAAAAAACGGCTTTACGACTTTATTATTGTTTTTCAATGAAATACTAGAAATTGAAAATAGCTGTTCGGCTTCACGGCCCATAGAGCCGGATTACCGCATGTTTATGTCTTGTGTTTTGTTCTATAGGCACATCATCACTTGAAAGTTTCGCAATTCATAAGTATAATACAATAAAATAGTAACATAATAATAATATATAGAATTTATTATATTGTTATTTGTTTTGAAAAAGGTAATACTACAATATTATATTTTAATTCGTAAAAATTGTTGTTCTAAGCTGACGAGTTTAACATCATAACGATATGCAAACTGTACAAGATAATAGGTCGCCACGTGGTGATCTGCACACCGTATCGGTTTGGCGAGTATCAGTAGCTATAATTACAGTATCAGGGCTGTTTCGAATTATCAAAAATAATTGCGCCCAAAAAATGATGTATTTCTATAAAAATCGTTTTTACAGTTTTTCTTCACCTAAATGTATACGAACATGGGTTGGGCAACTTACAACACAAAGTAATCGACATATCGATGTAACGGTGACTGTATCACAGATGTTTTCTGATTCAAAAAATATTTAACCATATTTAATGAACAGTTAAGCAGCTGACCGGAATAGCTTAAGAGAATATCAGCACAATATTTGTCTTCTCTCTCAGATCCACGCGTAACATAGATAAAACGCTGTCATCTAAAATCATTTTTTATGATTTTCGAGTAATCTTAGTGTAAAATTATCTATTATAAAAATTATAGAGGATAATATTTTTGAGGGTATGATTATTATTGGTTTTATATTTAATTATTATTTGACTTTGTATTCGACTTTCAAAAAAAAAAAAAAAAAATTGTAAATTTAAATGATTTCTCAATTGTTTTGAGACAATATTTAGACAAATCGATATGTCATACCTTTAAAAATATTATTCTATATCATTTTTGTAATGGATGATTTTACACTAAAATTACACAAAAATTAAAAAAAAATGATTCTACGTAAATGCGTTCTATGTTGCAGATGGGCTAAAGAGAGAAAACAAACAGTGCGCTGACCTCTTAATCTAAGTTCTAGATTTATTTTTCCATTCGCTCGACATAATAGATACCTATGGACTTAGTATATAAGTAGATATACCTATTCGCAACGGTGACACTTGAATTGCCTCTCAAATTTAGATAGACCTTTTTTCACTTACTTCTTATAGCATACCTAGATTATTAACTATTATATTCATAGTTATATAACATGTACTATCGTTTTTATACCGATTTCCGTAGTGTTTAAAAATATTATTTTTAAGACACAGATACAGTATTTTCCAAACCAATTAATTTGTCGAATGCAATAACCATGTCGATTATCAGTTAAAGATTAGTCCATCATTACCAGTTCGGCATATTCAGCTTCATTTGCACAACCGTTATCATCAAATAACACGTTTATACGTAGGTACATTATAGTTTTATAAAAATTAACGTTGTTAACGTTATTAGCGAAAAGAGCAATACGATTTTAATTTGGGATGATTTTAAATTTGGATTTCAAAAAAAATCTTAGCTAATGATATTAAACAATGGACATGTACAAAAAAAATATGTTCAGCTTATTTAAAAACCAATCAACGTAATCAAATCCTGTTCGAAAATAGTAAACATACATGAATTATATCCGGAATTCTATATATCCAAAATTGCCACAAGATGTGAACGAAGTCCATAGAGTTTTATCGTCCATTGAGGTTAAAACATTTATAAGTGGAAATTTTTTAATGGTAAATGACCCATTAAATGGTTTGGTGATGTTTTCATATGACGAAAATATCAAGTTTCTAAGTACGCTAACTATAATATATGTGGATGGAAATTTTGACTATTATGTTCGATATTTTTGCCAATTGTTTACAATACATGGATTTCATAATAATCATTTTTATACCCTTAGAATTTTTTTGCTAAGAGATAAAAGTCTAGCATCATATAAACGAACTTTCGTAGAATTACGTAATCAATGTTTGAAGTTCGTGAAAATATTTGAACCAAAATTGTGTTTTGTTGATTTTGAAAAATCAATACATAATGCGTTACGAGAAGTTTTGCCACAAATCGAAGTTAAGGGCTGTATAATTCATTTATGTAAATCTTGGTGGCGTAAAATACTACAAATTAGTTTTGCTACAGAATATTCAAAAGACGAGGAAATTGAAAAATATCTTGCATACCTACATATTTGGTCTTCCATTTCTGCATCCAGAAAAAGTAAAATTTTAATTACATTTTATTCTGAAGTTATTGTAATTTTTAACTATACAATTATTTGTTTTTAGGTAGGTGACGTTTTCGCCGTACATCTTGGTGAGCTAAAACCTAATAATATCAAAATAACGCAAATTTCCGATTATTTGATTAAAAATTATATAGACGAAGATTCATCTTTTCCGCCGAAAATGTGGACTGAAATGACATCCAGTGCACAAAGGTCTATTAATGTTTGTGAATTATTCCATAGTAAATATAATTCTAATTTTTCATCAACTCATCTTCTTATTTATAAATTTTTGGATGTATTAAAATCAATGCAGTTAGATACGGTAATATTAATTAGATCTTCCTAAATGGAAACCAAAAGAATTAGGACAACCACAAAAAATGAAATAAATTTTATTAATAACTTAATTGATAAATTAAATACAAATGAAATTTCAAAATTACAATATTTAAAAGTATTGGCAAATAAATGCAATCCTCGGAAACTAATCTAAAATACAATATAAGTTTTTGACTGTATAACAGAATTATATTTCATCTAAATTATTGTACTTATGTATTGACTATTTATTATTTTTTATTATTACTATTAATTATTACTACTGTGTCGGTTTGTTTACTAAAATATTTATAATTGCACACAAACTAAGTTTTTAACTGTATAACATCTAATATATATTTCATCTAAATTAATTAATATATTGGTTATTGACTTTTTTAAATTTTTGAAACGATATATTTATTAAAATGTTATACAATGTATATATTATTAAATGAAATTAATATTTAATTTATTAATATTTTCTATAATGTAAAATTATAAATCGATTCATTATGACTATCGGAGGCGATTCCAATACAATTAGGGCGACTACTTAAAATATGAGGCGATTAAATTGAATAATATTTTTGAGTCGGGAGGCAATTCGAGTAACCTTTTTTTAAAAAAAAAATCACAAAATTTGTGAGCGCCCCTTGCAATATACTGTGGCGATCCCATACAAACAGTTGTTTTGTAAAAATAATAATGGTGTTAAAACACTTTTTATATATTGTCTTTTATCGCCATTTCATGCACGTGAATTCGGGACGAGGGCAATAAAAAAATAAAAACGAATTATTGTTAAACGCCGAGATTAGACCGCCTTGCATTTTAAGTAGTAGTAGTAATAGTAGTAGTCATTTTTATTATTTCACAAAACATCGTACAAAGTTTTTAAATTAAATATAAATATAAAATAATTTGTTTTCAAAAGCAAAGCTTGAGTGGAAAAATATACGTCATATTTTCGAGTTCAGAGTGATGAACGACGCGGAAACAAAAATATTGTTCCTTATATTCTCTGGGCAATCGTACATGCTTGTGGTTTAGTAGGTAACGCGCAAGCTGTTAACAGACCAAACAAGAGTACGATTTTGAATCTGAGTTAGCACACGCGCTGTACGGTTGTTACTTTAAATTTAATTCATAATTTCGCGGTATTATGAATAATTCATTGTTTCGGTGTAAGAAACCTATACAAAAAAAAAAAAAAAAAACGTAATTGAGATTTTTTTTTTGTTTTTTCGTTTTACAAAACTTTATTACGTACAAAATTATTGTATAAAATATAATACTTTAAACTAATTTTGTTTTCGTATGTGTACCACACAGGACGTATCACAATATTATATTATTGTTTTATGTTTTTATTTCATTAATTTAAAGTTAGCACGTCTTGGTTTCTTTTGTCCATAATAGGTACAATATATACAGCTATAAATAAACGTTGCCGTTCATGACTACTACGTTTTCATATAGGTACTGCTCGTAAACTATTTAATTACAAACCGAATGGGACACAAATGTCAAAGATTAAGTAGGCACTTCGTCCACACATTATTAGTTTGAACTTTTAGTTGTCCATAAACATGTATTTTTTTTATTTTTATAGAAGATTAAGAAATTTAATAAAAAAAAAAAAAATGATTTTAATTTTTTTTTTTGTAAATCACAATTTATTAGTTATTTAAGTGATTTCAGAGATGATTTTTTTTTAGAGTATTTATTTTAATAACCGTCTTAAATCGTATATTATGTTAGATCTAGACGACCGTGAGTCGTCGTCGCAAACCTCGAAATCATTGTACAAGATTTAAAAATTGGCACCATTACCATTGAAGTTTTAATATTTGTGCGCATATAGCATGGACATTCGGTAGTAATTATTTACTCGCGATGAAAAGTAATTATTTACAGGTAGTTGATAAAAAAAATATCATAATTTATTATTGAAAGATAATCAAAAGTTGGCAGATTTATGATCTTGATATAGGTAGTATATATTTTTTTGACTTTCATACTTATATAATATAATATTGAATAGAATTATAAAAATGTGGGTCCTCTCACCACCTCACAAGAGTGGTTTAATCGACGATAAAAGTTTAATTGACCTGTTAAATATATTATAATATCAATAAAACCTTGAACGGTATACTTATTATAATTTATAACATTGTTATTTATTATGGTAGTGTTATGACAGTGTGATTACTCGGTTCGTCCGACGAAAGTTATTTGTAGGTAGATAGGTACATACACTTAATAATGTTACGCCAAAAATAAATTGGTAAAATTATTAATTGACAAATGCAATCCACAAGGCGAATACATAAATAATAACGTTACGATCAATAGACGGAATAAGTCGTAAAAAATATTTTTTGCGTGCAAATTAATTAATTATACAGATAGTTATTTTATTTGATAACAGCCTACAGCGGTGTAAAATTAGTAACACGCACAAACGTATTATGTATGTATTATGCACATACTTGATTTATTATTATACATTTATAACTGATATCCGTTGCATAATACAATGTAACTATATATCAGTATTCAGAAATTGAGTCAACTTATTAGCATAATTTTATTACAATCTATATTTTAATTGCATTTAAAACGAACAAAAAATACATCAAGTGTGAAATGATTGCAATCATAATCCAATTATCGCAATGTTCTAAATATTTATATTTCAGAATAAACTTAATAACTTAATTTATATTAATGATATAAGTCAGTCGATATATTTTGGCATTTTATTTCTAATAAAATAATAAATTATTCATTATATTTGTAATTTAAAAACTATATGTTAAACTCATTTTTGACGTCCAAACTTAATTTCAAACCATTTAAATCGGTACTTCCAATACGTATTGATTATCGATCAAAATCGTATTTTATTATTTCTAGTAAATATTCCTCACGTGTAATGACTAAATTGAGTAATATTGATATTGTTTTAGTAAAAATGTTGTGGAATTATTATACATTTAATGTTTTTATATCATTTATATTTTCATAACATTTTGCCAAAATGTTCGCCAATGAAAACAAAATGCACCAAATGTTATCACATGCGCTACGCGAGTAAGTAGAAAAAAAAGGCGAGTATACAGCAATAAAGCTGCTATATTATGCTTCTGTTTATATCTCAAAGATTTTAAAACTCGGGAAATTAGTTTGATCACTAAACATAATTCATTATTTTGCCTATGGTTTATAAATATCTGTTTAAAAAATTGATTTTAATTCATAGTATTGATTGTGGTAGTACATTCAAAACTAATATCGGTTATATTGCGCAATCACGTCACAATTCTGCACAGAAATAAGTAAAAAGAGATCTATAATGTAACAACGATAAGATAGTTGTATTCAACTCAATGATTTCAGTTTATAAAGATAAGTGCCCACTAAAAAATTGAAGTACTTATATAGGTTTTTCGATGAATAGAAAACCATGATTGTTAAAAAAAATTATAAAATGATCTATGAATGGTCTGATATCAATTTTTATTCGATTGAAACTGATGGCAAATGGTGATTTCTAGGAATACTTTAGTGCATAATAAACGATTATTGTAAATGTATCAATTAAAAAGTAAAAACATTAAAAAAATTACCATGATAAAAATATTAAGAAATATAAATATTTTGTATAAATGATTTTTTGTATTATCACTTTTAATTATCTATAGAAAAAAAATATTTCTAAGAACGTTAATACGTTTTGAGAAAAAGAATGCTTATCTTTAAATGTCTCATTCTACATCTTAAAACGTAGATAGCTTGTATATATTTAATTGACAACGATTTTTCGGTGATTGAACCTGACTTGCACTAATAATATTTCAAAAAAATGCATCAAATTAAAACTAAAAAAAAAAACTATTTTTAATTGTTTTAATAAATTACGTAGTTTAAAAAATATATAAGACAAAAATGAAATAATAATTCATAAAATGTGTATAAAAAATTTTAGTTGAAAGAATTAATTAAAAATATCGAAAAAATAAATAAAAAAGGTAATAAATTAAAAAAAATCAAAAGTTCAAACATTTTGGGTTATTGATATTATAATGGCACCTTTAGTATATATACATAGTTCGGTTAGTGATGTAAACAATAACTACAAAGATTTTTAAATGCTGCACTTAAGTACATTTCTACCCAACATAAATTCATTTCCTAGGCTCTTTACTGAAACGACACCACTTAATTGTATTCGCCTTCAACTCACATTAAAAAATTAAATCGGGGGTTTCATCTCTCTGATGTGTGGTTGATGTCGTATGAAGGTACATCGTCATTCAAATAGGTCGAACTGTTATTATTAAAATATTAATAGCTGTTTTTATTTTCTAAAACAATACTAACGTAAGCATATTTTTAAATTAAAATAATATAACAAAAATTGTTATTTTTCGTTTGAAACTTTTCAAATTATTGTACATTTGTATTTTGGATATTTTTAGATTTCTTATCAATCTTACGACGAACCTTGTATTACATTTTCAATACTTAGCAAGTCAAATTGAAAATGTTAAATAATTTTAACTACAAAATAATTAGCATATTTTTGGGATTTTGATGTATTTTATCAACATCATTAAAACTTTTAAGCGTTTCACATTTAATTAAAAAAAAAAAAAAATAGTTCCTATGTATTTTTAATATTTTAAACCACGAGTTTAAAGGAAGTTACTACAGTTATTTACTTTTGAATCCCTAAAGCACCAACTAGTTCCGATTTGCGCCAGAAACCACTCTCAAAGTTAATGATTGAAATAATTTTACTGTTTTAAAAGTTGGACACAAAATAAACACACGCATACGTATCATTATAAAATCAATACAGTCATCGGAGCATTCAGAATTTTAAAAAATTGTTGTGTAAAATATGACAAGAAATATTTGCTGTCAAATTAAATTGTTGTTTTTCAGTCAATCGGATAATGCTCCTTTCGCGGACCATTTTCCTATACAGATCAGTTCCCTCAAAAAAACGAATTGTACTTTCCATTTTTCTTTAAAAATTTTTTTAGTCTAAAATCATTTCAATTTCTTCCAAATATTAAAATCATATTATACTAAATCTTATAAACATATATGCTTATAAACATTATTTTTGATATTTTTTTAAAAAATTGTAACCCATGTTTTTAGGCTATAGTCGGACAGCCCGAACTATGAGCTCGACTATAGATATTGAGTATGGTACTAACAGTTGATTATCTCGTATCTTTAGTTAAGCATAATTAATAAAGTACACATGTACAGGCATAAATTGATTAGTTTTTTATTTACTTAATTACATACAAATGATTAAACACCTAATATTTTTGAATATTAATTTTTTTTAAATAGTTTTAAAAAGCCAATGAATAATTATTATTTTGAAAAATAATTACTTATACATATTGAATAGAATAAAAGTTGTATCATATTATGTCGGATGTTCGTATTCCATAAACTGTTTATAGAGATTGACTACTAATATTTATTTTATTTTTACAGGTATTAATTTGTTAGTAATGTTGATATTACAAAAAAAAAAAAAATATAGTTATCGGTATACATTTATTTTTAATGAAATTGCAGCTAAAGTATGATGTTTAAATATTATGACATTAATAATAATTTGGTTTGAATTTAATTATTAATTTTTATAACATACAATATTTATAATATTTATACAATTAAAAATGAAGATAGTTTGTACATAACTTATTCGGTGGGATCCATATTATCTTTTTAGAGTAATAAATAAATATATTTTTGAAGTCATTATAGTTTTAAATTATCATAAAAAATTGATATTTTACATTGTCTTAGCGACAATCTTTATTCTACTTTGGACAATATAGTACTAAGATAAACTATTAGGAAGTGTACAAATAATATATTTTAAACTGTTAACATGAGGTTGAATAGTCATAAAGCTATAATACGGGGAAATATGAAAAAGACATTGAGTACAGCCATCAGGATGTAAAAACCCTCGGGTTAGATTCCCCACCCAAAATTGGCATTTAAACCATGTTAAATTTTGTATTTTTTTATGATTACAATATATATTATTTTGTGTAATTATTTTTTATGTTTAGGTAACTATAACTAGTTGATATCATATAAATGGCCGCAAAAATGTTCCAAAACAAACAATTAATCGAATTAGTCTCATAAAATAATTCAATAGTATATTAAAACTTAATTAATAAGTTATAGAGAAAGGAATTTTATTACTTTATCAAAATTTTGCTTGCCTCCGCAGTTCGACGTCCATAGAATAATGAAATAGTGCTGAACTATTATTTTGAATTTTAATGTAAAAAATATGGAATTAAAAATACTGGAAACTTGTCCTACTATATACTATGTTTTGAGTTATATGTATTGCCAGATCATGACCGAAGTACCGTATAATGGTTATGAATATTTCTTTATAAAATATAAAACTGTTAACAAACTTGTAATAGCATGTATAATATGCTGAAACATTTTAATTTTTAATAAATAAATAAAAAAAAGAATATTTCTTTGTGTATAGAAAACAATAAATATTTCTACAATCATAACATTTTATACCATGCTAGGTACAAAAATTCTTATTTTTTGAAAAAAAAAAACTAAAACTTTTTAATATAAAAAAGTGATTTTTCTTTGAAACAGGTAGTTCAATTTTATTAACATTTTAACTTCAGATGTCTATAAAAAAAAAGTGTTTATGCATTTTTTGATAGCAGTAAGAACAATTTAAGAGGTACCTTTTATTAAACTGGCAAATCTTGACTATAAAAATTTAAAATTTAATTTAACTTAAAACGTTTATAAAATAAATTACGCTGGTGTATTTCCAAATTTTTATAAGATAATATTATATTTTTAAGTATTTTTAACCAAAAAAAATTATATTATCAACATTATTTTAGAAAATAAATTTGCAAATGTATTTACTAAATACACCTATGTAGGTATACTAATATACCTACTAAATATAATAAAAAACCAAAATATTTTATAGTTATAAGATATCTATAAATATATAGTAGTATATACAGGATAATTTACTAACCATATTCATCCCCATTTTTTTCTTCAATAATGAATTTATTCAAATTAAAATTTTTGGAATTTTAATTATACTCTTTACTGTAAATTATTTAGTGAGTATTTTTTTTTTTTTGAAAATGTTGATGTACCTAATTAAATTTTTGAAGGAGTAGTCTCTTAGATATTAGTATATGTCTGTATTAAGGATAATAGTCCTTAAAAAAAGTTTTACAAAAAAAAATTATATAAATAGATATAATATTGGATCTAAAACTTATTATACGAGGGCCATTTTAAGAAATTATTAATGTTGATAGATAATTATTAATCACTAAATATTTTCAAATCACCATAGAGTTCATACCTTACAAATCCATTATTCTATACCTATTATCCTTAATACTCAAAATAACTTAAAAACTACTTGTATAAATTTTATTACGACAAAATTTTCAGAAAACTTATCCACTAAATAATTTACAGTAGAAAAGAGGGTTTTCATTTGAAAAACAGAAGTTTATATATCTCCAAAGGATACCTTTTAAATAGTACAAGAAATTTCAAGAATTTGAAATATATTAATTTGAGTATTTATATTTAAAAATTCCAAAAATCAGATTTTATTGCGTTATTGAAGAAAAAAAGGGTGTGAGCATACTTCGTGAATCACTCTGTATATATATAAAAAAAAATGCTTCTTTGTTTGTCTTCTATAGATTTAAAAACTACGGGACCATTTTTAATAAAAGTTATATCAATAGATTCTTTAATATTCGGAAGGTGCTTATAGTTTATTTTTACAACCCCTATAGGTTACTACAGAGTGAGCCACACATGAATTTAGTTTTGGTTCAAAAAATCAAATTTATTTTTGTTAAATTACATTTTAAATGGACGACATTGATTATAAATTATAAAATTATAATAACTAATAGATTATGATATAAAAAAAGATATAAAAATGTATACGAAAAATTTGAAAAAATAAATAAATATGAAATTCAAATACTTACTATGAACACAATAACAATGATTACTTTTATGATTTACACTTTAATTTCTGGAAATATTTTTAGTGAAAGAATGTAAAGACGAATATCAATCATAACGATATTGACTTTACGTCGGCTTTTAAGAATTCGTCGAATCTGTCTCCAGTTTTTAGTGTATACATAAAAAAAATATGGCCAGAATTAAGAAGTAAAAATTTATAAAATTAATCTTGTAATAACTGTATTTGCATTTTGTATTTATATTTTAAGTTATTGAAGCAAAACAGAAAACTATAGGATAGATTAATTGTAACTAAGTGAAGTCGGGTAAATGATATAGCTATAATAGTACTAGTAGGTGTATATTTTAAGTGAAAAATTCAAGTGTACAGTTATTAATTTTTAAATAATTAAAAATAAAGTTATTATATTGTAGAAAATTTCTTTTTTTTTAATTAGTCCGTAATCTTTTTCATTGTTTAACCAGGTTAATTTTCATCTGAATTTATCGGATTTATTGGATTTTTTTACTTCTGACCCCAAAACACCAAACTAGATTGAATTTACAATGAGAAACTACCAACTATGAAGATTTTATTGGAAAAACATTTTTCTGTTGTAAAAAATGTATACTTGACAAAAAAAAACACACACACTCACATTATTGTAACCCTAATAAAATATTATAAAATATAAATTTATAGAATAAAGAAATGGTATTTATTTCTTATTATGAAGATTATTGTGATACTATGGGTAAAATAATTTTGAATTTTTTTTATTTTTAATGGTTTATAATAACTAATAACAAATATATTTGAATGGATTTAAAACATGTACACGATACTCGAATTTATAACGTATGGGTACAATAAATTATTTAATGTTATGCCACAACAATTATAATATTAAAAAGTATTATATTGTATATTTTGTGTCAATTTACTAAAATTTATTTAAATTAACACGAGCTAGGGTATGATATTATAGAAAGATAATAAATTCTAGATATTTTAGTTAGTACCATAACCACTTTAATAAATTAATATTTAAAATTAATTTTATTTTTGTGTTGAGTGTTTTTTTTTTAAGTGAACTAAAATATATAAAATATAATATTTATCTTATTATTGAAAATTGATGTTCAATCATTTGAAAAAAATCTACCTGAATTCATTTTCAAAACAATTTTAACTATTTAAAACATTATATAATAAATAAAAAAAAGAACTCTAAAAATGATAAAAATATGAACAATGTGCTTTGTAGTATAATCAAAAAATAAAACTGATAAGGATGTTTCGAAGAAATATATTTTACTGGTATTAAACACTCACCAGATTAAGATCCGAATTTAACAAAATAATTGATAAACGTAAAGAATATAAAAAACATAGTAATAATATTTTTTAAACGAATATTTTGCATTATTAACGTATGATTGATGGAAACTTAAATAAAGTTGAAAGCAAAAAAATAAATTATAAACATAAAAGTGGCATAGATATTATATAATTCAATTATGAATATTTTACGTTTTATTTTTTTCATTAAAATTTTAAATGGATCTTTATATTGACAATATTTTAACGAATACAATTTTTGTAACTGCTTGTTGTTCAAATACAAAATTTGGTTTCATTTTAATTTAAATGTTTAGTTGTATCACAGAATTCAAAATGTCTTCTTGATGTAACTAATACAATAAAATTATTGTTATTATTGCAGAGTTCTCAACGTTTTATTTGGAATTCGATATGATGATTATTACGTATTTTCAATTTGATACTATACTGTTAACGGCATTTCCGGCAAAATATCAATATTGACATTAATTGTTTCCTAGTTGGTAATAATAGTATAAATATATGTACTTATACGTATTAATAATATTAATATTATTAATAAATTGGTTTTAACTTTAAAGCATCTTTAATTAAATTTATTAGATCAAACATTTAAAGTAAATTAATATATATATATATATATATATATTTATTTATTTATATATAATATAGATACACGCTGAAACTGTTGTATATATACATGACATACAATATAGTGTTACTGCACATTTAATGAAAATATATTTAACTAATTAATTCACGTTTTTAGCTGACGTAATAATACACTAATTGTAAATGATGAGGAATAACTTAATTTAAGTTACAAGTTACTGTAACGAAATTTTAAAGTAATTTAAGTGACCTTTTTTTGTACCTAATAAATTTACTAAATTACTCGTTATTTATATTTTTTTTTATACATTTGAAGAACCAATTGATAATTTATATGTCTAATTAATACATCGTATAAATACGATTTTTTGACAGTTATATTTTTGTTATAGCTATTTGACAAAAAAGTTTTTTTTTAAATATGTAGTAATTTGAAAAGTGCTTTGTTATTTAAACCAAATTTAAAAAAATAAAGAATGAAACGTATTGATCAATATTATAATTGTTTTTGAATAAACATTTAAAATAATTTCATATTTTTTAGTGTCTTCATTAGTCACTACTTAGTTATAATGTACATAATACGATCATTATAAGATCCAGCGATATTTTTGAAAATAAAAAGAACTTATAACTCTAATTGTAACGGAGGTACTTTTTTGACTCAAATCAATGCAACTCGAGGAAAATATGAAAAAAAAAAAAGTAACTAAGGAATGACTTTATGACAATTTTTAAAGGTGGGTAATTCGAAGGTAATGCAATATTACAAAAAAAAAAAAAAAGTGACCACCCACACACCACTTATAGTCGGGGCCATAATATACTACGAAAACGTGTAAAAAAAAAAAAAAAAAAATAAATATCTAAAATGCAAAAAAAAAAAAAAAATTCAAATCCTCAATTTCGACAATAATATTGCAGGACACGGCGGTGTGCACTACTATTGCAGGTAACTGAAAGCAGCTGGTACTTACGGCTAAAGCGCAATCGTTACAGAGCAAAGCGACGACGAGGGGACGACACTTCGGGCACAAGGAGACTTACGACAACCGAACGACGGTGGTCCGTACGACTCTCGCGTGCGAATCATACTGTACGCGAAAGACACGAGCGGCGCTCAAGCCCGACCGCGGCAGACGCGGCCTGTGACCATAGTGGCCGCCTGCCGACACCGGCGACCACGTGCGCCAATCGGATGGGTAAGAGGAGGATGAGGAGGAGGATGAGGAGGAGGAGGAGGAGGAGACGGTAGGTCTCATCGTAATAATTATATAATCGACCCACGCCGTCGGAGCTGTTGTCGCGCCATGTCCGTCGAGTGTGTTCGATAATGATGTGTTTTGGATTCGGGATCGACCTTGACCGGCGGACCGCTCCAGACAAGGCTAGGGGAAGCAAATACGTTTGAGGTAAAAAACGGTGTACCTATAACAATAATATAGTATCGCCGTTTTGTTTTTTTTTTTTTTTGTGCACGAAAGTCAGCGGGAAAATCCAACAACTTGTACGATTTAATTTTTTTTTTATAGAGAACAAAAAATATTTTGATTTATTATGGAAGTAGGTACCCATAATACTATACTACGACTACATACAATATGTTAATTTTTTTCTAACCATATCATTAATTTACGTCTACTTGAAAAAAAATGTAATCTTCAGTCTTGATAATTATTATGTACAAATATATAAATATTAAAAATCATAATATACCTATGTATATTTTGAAATTGTGAAATCATAACTTCGTGAAATTAAGTCAGATCATGCACACCGTACATGGTATTATATGACATTGTGAATTAAGAACACATTAATTAGAATTAAAACAGTAGAAACAACATATTTTATATTATAACTAGTTTTACGAATAGTGAAATCGATTTTATGTTTATTTCTCTGATTCGCTTGAACCTAAATTTACCATAGAATATTTGATGATTAATAAAAACGGATTAAACATGTAAAGATTTGCACACGTACACGGATATGACATGCTGGATTTAGACTTCATAAAGATTTCGACATCAGATCACATTTAGTATTAATGTATTATAATCTTTCATAAAATTTTTCGTTGAACACGTTGTTTGCTTATAAATAAAATCAATGTCTGTATAAAAGAAACAACAGGTATGTATAGACACACTTAGAAAGTTGCAATTCTATACTCTTTACAAAAATATAAAACAAAATGTCACTGAAAGACAAATTGAGATATTTTCCGCGAAGATTATCTTCATAAGTTAACTGATAACTGATAAGTACCTAAATGCGAATAATAGCCAAAGACCCAAGCGCTCCATACATCATGAATAATAATTATATCGACCGTTTGTTACATCATTGTTATAGCGCGTTTGAGACAAATATATTTCCAACTATTATCTATGTTTCTTCAATCAGAATCAAAGTAAATCGAACTAGCACATTTGGCATTCAACGTGCAAGTCTGAAGTCCAGGAAGATCATTTGTTCCTTTTCTTAATTGTTGTCCACATATCGTCTGCAATTTTTTTCGGTAAAGAGTTACGTGTTCTGGGTTTTATTAGACGAAAATCGACAAACTTTGATTCGCCTGGTCACCTTCTTGCGATCTACATAATTTCTCGGTCCGTTGGGTTCTCGAATTATAATATTGATCAGTCGGGTCCAAAACCGTTTCTAGAGTTATGCTGGTCACTCTCTGAAAATTCCTCATTCAGAGCATGACCGCGCAAGCCAGTTAATCAAATTCTATAATTCGATTCTCTCGATGGTGTTCGTTAAAAATTTGGAAATATGTGCATTCGATGATTTTTGATCGAAAGCGGAATCGATGCTCCGAGAACAGTTGAACGACCATTAGTATCCGAGTTCCCATATCAACACCAGGTTTCGGGGCATGTTTCATCCCCGGGTACTAGTACTATAACTTTTCTATGAACGCTCAATTATAAAAAACTTATGATATGCGTAACTACAATATTATATGCTATGATATATCAATGCTTTCGCATTATTTATTACTACTTATCATTTGTTTGTGTGTTATTTTTTTATTTTTACGATTTTATATACTTTTACATGTTATATTTTGTTTAAAGGAAAGTTTTATTAAACGTTCATACTGTTATGCGCGTACTACTTAGTTTTGACTACTTATAATGAATACAAATAAAAAAGTACAGACAATGCTTTAAGACACTCAAACACGTATGTATATAATAAAGTGTTGAAAATATGCTTATAATACATTATATAATTGAGAATAGCACAATATTTCCTCAGATTTTTTTTGCCACAAACAATTATTTCAATGACTGTGTATATTATATTGTTAAATGTTAATAGTGTGTATTAATAAATAATATGATATTGGCTAGATAAAAATCAGTTTAACTCTAATGGGAAATAATTAAACCTCACTCAGTAATTTCAGTGTTTAATATATATTATTATTAATTATTAGAACCTCACGCAGAGTATACATATTCAAAGACGGTCATTGGACCAACGAATATGATTAACACAATAACATCTGGATTTAGTTAAGCATCTACATTACGATTTTAATTAAAATTAGCTTTGTAAAATATTGTATATCATATCTACATGTTAATATATTATATGATATAATAAAGATTAATTTTGCTAATTGAACATGTAAAATCAATACGTATTTGATTTTGTTTATTTTTCCAAGTTTACCTTTGCTAAATATTTAATAATATTAAAATTAAATTAAATTTTAATATTAAATTTCACAGCTAATATATACTAAGAGTTCCGTGGATAAAAGTGGGGCGGAGCGACGGATAGCAAGTCAATTAAATTATCATATGTTTAGCGAAATATATATTTTTAATTATCACAATAATTTATAATACAGTATAATTATTATAGTATAATTTATGATTAATTACTCATTTACACATTTTATGAGCATGTATTGGGAATTTTCTATGCATGTGCGTGTTTGAACTGGTCATTAAGTCTTTGTTCGTGGTATCGTCTTTGGCTATAGATTTGATAACCTATATTTATTTTATTTTTCTCACTACACTGTTCCATTCCAACCATTCCAAAATTACCATCAGGTTGTGCGAGCTTCGTCGCATGGAAATACTCCATTGGACGTCAGAGCATAAAATAAACACATAGACACGCACATGCTTAGAAAATCCCCAATACATGCTTCTAAAATGTGTAAATGAGTGATTAATCATAATTGATTAATGACAGCATTTAGAAAAGCCAAAATTAATAGGTGGGTTACATTAGTACCACCATATACAAAATCAAAAAATAAATTCTACCAACGATTGTTATTCCATTTGTACACATTTGTAATCCTAATTTCAACATTTTACACCTTTCAAAATACCCCAAAATAAACGTTTTCCATGGTGGTGCTAATGTAACGTTACACTTTTTGTATAATCGACTTTTCGACACCAAAATGGTACCAACGATTGTTATTCCATTTGTACACACTTGTAACCAACTTTTCAGAATTTGTAACCTCATTATTTTTGAGTACTGATAGATTTACCCACGAGGGTAACTCAATTTAATCATCTATAACAATTAGTAACTTATAACACTCAATTTGTAACTATTTTATTTAATGAAATATTTTACCACCAAATAATGTAAACAGTTATCTAAGAATAATTATTTTTGTTATGCACCAGGCGTTAATATTTTTTTTTATTAGATATGTCATTTTAACTTTTTTGTATACTAAGTTATTTATTTTAAATTATTAATAAAAAATATGTTTTAAAAAAATAGCATATGTATACAAATATATATATATATATATATATAAGAGGTATCTCTTAGCTTTACCTAGTTTTGGCATCACCTATAAATTATGATATTTTCATATAATCTATATATTATATAAACGAGAGTATCCTGATTGACTAATTTATAATCAACAAAGGGCCGAGCCTATAAGAGCTATAGCTTTGAAATGTTGATGGTAGATTAATATTATAACCAAGAAAGGATTTTTAAAAATTTTGATTTTAAAGGTGTTGATTTTAATTGGCAAAAACCGACATTTTAGGTATAAATTGTATACCTAATGCATCGATGAATAAGCTGTGAGTTTCTATCTGCACATTATATATATATTATATAATATTATATCACATTTTATATGCAGGTTCTAAGGCATCTAAGCTATAATAAATTGTATTGTTTGTGCTGTGTAATAAAATAATATGCGATCGACGACTTATAATACAGTACACATATTTTCTAATAATTTTCATATAATCTTGCCAAATAACAAAAATACATACATTTTTATACTTAAACCCGACAACGACGGGTAATTCATGATTACTAATGGATTGCCATTGGTTACAAATTATTAGGTATATTACTATTACGATAAGTAGATTTTTCCAAAAATATATTTAAAATAAACAAATAATTGGCATAGGCAACACCGGGATATCTAGTGTACAAGTAAACTCATACAATAAACGTATAAATAGGTGATAAAATCAATTTTTTCTACTTGTAATTTATTACGTACTATTCATCATAATTAAATAGTAAAAAATCAACTATAAAGGAAAGCAAAGCAAATATTTCTTCGTATTATTAAAATGGTTAATTTAAAGAGGGTTATTATAGAATAAAATATAAATAAAAGGTGGGTAAGTGAGAACTGCTCCGCTGCACAGTAGGTGTACAGGGAAGTCATTTTATGGATGTATTAAATTTAAATTCAGTGACAAAAAATCATTGTATACGAAAAACGATTCTGAACGAAAACTGTTAGTCTATATTATTATCCATCCCAATAATATGTATGATATTCTGTACAAATATGTGTTTTTAGGATACACCTATTGTTTGTTTTTTTTTTTGTATACATTTCAACTCCAACGTCCATAATGTAAATAGTTATTCACTAGTGCTAAAAACAAGCTATTGGCAATTTATATTTTAGTTATTTTACATTTTTAAAATTATATTCTTTTTTTTCCGTCTTCTATGTAAAACAAAAGACCAGGTATATTATATATATTTTTCTAAACTTATCATTTTAATAATGCAAAGAAATATTTACATTAATTTACTTTATAGTTGATTTTCTACTATTTAATTATAACAAATGGTACGTACTAAATTACAGGTAGTCAAAATTGATTTTATTGCGTATTTATATGTTAATTATAAAGGCTGCTACGTGGTTACGTACCTATTTATGTAGATAGGCACTATTTCGTTTGGAATAGTTATTATTATTTATATTTTTATTTTTACTATCATTTTTTAAATATAATAAGATATCTTGGCATAATATCAATACACTACCTATGTCCTATATCTATATTCCATGTATTAGACGGATGACAATTTCTACACATTTGCATTTAGTTATTATTTATTAATTTAAATATAATACTTTACTTTATACAAGTTATCTTAGACCAACAATCACCTATGCGTACGAAACAAGCATTGTTTACGACAAGAGGTGACAATTATAA
Source organism: Pentalonia nigronervosa (assembly GCA_014851325.1). Taxonomy (NCBI): domain Eukaryota; kingdom Metazoa; phylum Arthropoda; class Insecta; order Hemiptera; family Aphididae; genus Pentalonia; species Pentalonia nigronervosa. The sequence continues at coordinate 41,328 of JACXSJ010001999.1, read as the reverse complement.
ACTAGCAATAATCGAAAGAAAGGTGTTGAGAAACATTGTCGGCACAGTGTATATGCAAAACTAGAAACGCTTAAAAGAAGGAAAAATATTATGACAGGGTGTACGAAAAACCAAATATAGCGCGTAAGAGTCAAGAGATTGAAATCCTTTAAAGAGCCAAAAATGATGTTTTAAAACAAACCCTAACTAAACTATACGTCATAAGAAAATATCGCGAACGAAGATGGAAAGTACGGTAGAGAATGACATTTGGACGGTGGACAGAAATGTACCAATCGAACTGGCATTAGACAGGACAAGATGGAGAGGATTGCTTATGGCAGCTCAAGTACTACAAGAACCTGTATACCGAAGAAAGAAAAAAATTATTTATTTATTTATTTTATACTACTAAAATATCAGTTAATATAATTATATTATAATATTATCACTAATTTACATGCAAATAATGATAATTATTTAATATAACGTTTATCACAAGCGCATTATTATTGCTCTAAGATTATTCAAACCGTTATAATTACCTATCTAAGGTTTATAGCTGAAGCAGGAGACGTGTATTATAATATTAAATATATTTGGTGGGTGAATGTATAATAAGGCAAACACAGATATTGAACACAGAGTTCTGTATCGTTAATTTCAATATTTTGCAGAATCAAGGAACAAAGAATGATTAACTAATATTAAGTACTCCATTAAAGGCTCATTATTTGAGAAACGTTATTAATTATTTAGAAGTCATAATGTGTACAAAGGAATAACATTAGAAACATTTAATCCGAGTAAGCAGTGATTTTCATAAGTAGGTGGGTCCTTTAATATGTTTTATATAACAATATACATGAATAATAAATTACCTAGTTCTGACTTATTTAGTCAATATAAAATTATTTAAATTAGTGTCTGCGTAATGTTGTATAATTACTTAAGATTTTGTTAAGGACGTAGTAAAAACGGTTGATCATAGATGGAAACCTTTCTTAAATGTTGATTTACTTGTCGGATGGAAGACCACCTGCTATTTTTATTTGCAACGTTTCGCATCTTAACGACCAGTTGTTGACCTTGTCAGAAATACGTAAATAGCGCGTTTGTTGTATGGGAACTCAAAAAAACATCATAGATAAGAAAAAATTATTTAATTTTAGGAATGTTGAACTACAAAATATATAAATAATTAATAACAACATTAAAAAACAATATTTTTACTTTCCTATAAGGGAAAATATGTGCATTAAAGATTACAACTTAAATTTAATAATCTTATCTATTTAGTGGGATTTTAGTTTAAAAAATTTCTCAAGCCAATTCAGTTTTCGTTAGAAATATGAAATGTATGCTCTATAGGCTTAGCCTATATTACATAAGTATATAATATTATAATATTTAATACACTACACCTCAGAAGAACACGAACAAACACAAACGGAACACAAACGAATGGCTGATTTTGAATTTCAAAATTTTAATGTAGGGGTACCGGGCTCATCTCAGAGTGATAGCGTACTATAGTATTATAGTTGTAGGAGGAACCCGGACGTCAGCAGCGCCGGACTCGTGGAAACGAAACGTTTCGTGGCTCCCTGGCGGCAGACGCGGCGCAGACTAAGGACGCCAGTGCGAAATTCACGGACAGTATCAACGGTGCGTTGCGGTGCAATCCGCCGATTCTCTTTTATTTTCACCCAGTGGCATCGTCCAGCCGCCGGCCGAGTCGCATCCGGTCACCGCCGATTTTGCAGCACCGACATAATAATATTATAATCTTCGCTGCTTCCGCGTTGAAGCAAAAATCCGTTCTTAGCTGACGTTTCTTGTCTATAAACTACACACCTGCCAAATTTCAGCTTCATAAGTCAAGTGGTTTTCGAGATTTCGTGTTTGGTCAGTGAGTGACCTTTCGTGATTATATATACCTATAGATATATATTTCAATTGAAAATATTGTTTTAATTTAAACAAATAGGTACTTGGGCAATTAACAGATTTACGTATTCTACAAGCAAAATATTTTTAGGTTTTCTTACGTTAATTCTAAAAAAAAAAAAAAATACTACACATTATAACTTGTACACTAATTTTAAATTTTGAATTTACATTACTAAAACACATGATAAATATGCTGGTTGCTATATTAATACATAATTAATTATACCTATCTTTAATTATTAAAAATTTATAAGAAACAATATTGTGGCAGATTTAATTAATTTGTGATATTCTATGATACTTCTATTATAGGGAGCAAAAAAAAAAACCAAATCGTTAAACAAATGCTGATAACCAATTACATACCATAGAAACAAAGTCACAAGGAGTTAAAAAACAAACAGATATTGTGTAATTTATACGGACTTATAAAAAAAATGAATTTTCATTTTTATATTATGTTTTATATTTTAATATAATCAGTGTGGAATTTATTACAATATATAAACTTACTTAAATATATTTTTAATTTATTTTAGATTCTGAGTGGTTATGATACGAGCTATATAATATTCATGCAGCCATGATACCACATACATCTATGTATTTTTTACAAAATGTTTATTTTAGCATTTTTTATACATAATTTGATTTTTGAAATATTTTGAAGCATGAGAAAATTTCGATTTTTATCAGTTTTTTTTTAAATTAATGTCGATAAAACTATTTTACTAAATTAAAAAACTTGAAAGTTTAAAAATAAGGTTAGCTATGAGTTGTTGTTAGTGAATATAAAAAAAAAATCTGAGCGTAAATTCACAATCATTTTGTATAAGTGTCTAAATTATGAATTTATTTATTTTTATATATTGTTGAAATCAAGAAATGGTTGAGTACAGTTATGTAGTGACTCAATAAGTTGATTACACTTTTTGACGAATTTATATTACATTTATATGATTTTGTAAATTTAATGTTATTACTTCTTTGTTACGATATTAAGTGTAGATTTTTGTACTATCATTTATAAGCTAAACAAGCTAAATTAATACGTGGGTTCAGTGATATACCGATACATAGACTAAAAAATATAATTAATTATAACAATAATTATACATAAAATGCTATTTTTTAATAGGTAGTTAGGTAGGATTTTTAATTAGTTAAAAATATGTTAAAATAACAATTCAATATTAATTTTCATAGATTGAATAAATAATTAAAAGATGTACATATATTGCACACCTTATAGGTTTACAATACTTTTTTTAGCGAATGTGTACCATATAGTACTTTAAAAATTAATATAATTATTATAATAGGTTTGATAGATAAAAATTATAAAATAAAGAATAAAATATAAATACTATATAATTATGCAAGTATAATAAATATATACACTTTAAGGCTTAATATATGTATCTATAAGCTGTATAGATTGACAATATGGAAATATTTTACATACCTAGTTATAATAATAATATAATATAGGGAGTAATAGAAATTGTGATAACAATAAACGTAATAATTTTAACAGTAAATAGTAAATTATTGTTATTAAGTACTATTTTTAATTTTATTATATTCAAATTTATAATAAATATTCAAAAAAATATTAACAGATATTTTTTTTGGTACGATGAAAATTATTAAGATAACATCCAATATAACATAAAACATAAATAAATATTTTTATATTATTTTCAAGAAGGTTGGTATTTATAATAATAAAAATGTGCAAAAAAAAATAATAAAAAAACATTTTGAGGTAAAATTAGCATCATCAATATTCACCATACTATAGCTGGTATACAACCTTATTTAATTTATACATAATTCATTATAAGATTAAACAGATCCGTATCAAAGTGAAAGAGAATTTAATTTTGTGGTTACTTGAATTTAGTTAGGAATAGGATTTACACAACCTTTTTCAAATTTTAATAACTTATAAAAAAAAATATTAGTTCATATTTTTGAAATATGTTATAAAATTTAACATAATAACAAATACACGAGTAATCTTGTACTTATTATTAAAGTCAAAAAAAAAATATATATTTGTCTATATGATCATGATGTATATATAAAACAATTTATGTGAAATAATATAAATATAAAATATCGTCATAATTCATGGAATATACCTAATACATTTTATATATACATCTTAGTTTTAAATTTTTTTGTGCTTAAGTATATGTATTCTAAATTGTATTATGTAGTACACATTTTTAATATTATGTAAATGTTAAACTGAACATTCTCATTAAAAGTTAGGTAATGCTCACAGAGGATGTGCTACCATGTATATTATTTTTGAAACGTTTGTATTTATAGTTCTTTATGTTTAGTTTGTAACAACACAAACAATCTTATTATTGTCTTTATTTTACCATACTTAAAACTTCGAGATTCAAAAAGATTGCTATGCTCATAATGGAAAACAGAATAAAAATCTACTACATATTATATTTTTATATGACTGTTGCTTATCGTCCAATAATAATATGTAATTTTAAATACAATTTACTTCTAAAAAAATTAATACTTTTAGGAAATAATTGCTGCTTAAATGAATGATATTGTACAATTATTGTCTTCTATATTATTATGTTTAAACATCAATTTTCGTTAAACAATAAAAAAAAATACTTTGACTGAAGGTTTACTTTAAAAGTAAATTATTTTATAAATGATAAATACTTAAAATCTAAAATCTGGACTGTGGAGTGCTTAATTTATTAGGCAAATGTATGTACCTATAACTTATTTATTTTAACTTTTAGTGGAGAGAGAAAGTACATAAATTGCCTATCTAAAACGCCGTTCGATGTGACGGAAGTCAATAATATTTTAATTAAGTTATTTTGACATTTTTCATAATTTAAATTCAAATAATAATAATAATAATAATTGTAAATTTAAATAAATAATAATTTTAGCCAAAAATCCTCTTGATTAATATATATATATTATATAAATTATGTATAGATTGTATATTAAAACTAATTCTGATATTATAAAATATTATGAGTTTGTATTGTATCAACTATAAACTAATATAATATTATGTTCTTCAGATTGATAATAGATTAATATTACTATATACAACACATACTTACAATATTTACAATTTACAATATTTCTTTATAGTGCAGAAAATAATTTTAAAGGTATTAATTATTATTGGTATATTATTTTAAATTTACATATATATTAAATTTTATAATTTGATAATTTAGTTATGTGTTTGAAATAGTACAAAGTTTTTTAATTATATGCTAAGCATTTCAATTCAAGTTTGGCACATAATTACATAATTTTTAAAACAATATTCACATATACTGAACAAATATTGTATTTTATAGATCTAACCTTACATCATTCAGAATCTAAAACGAATGGCCAATGAATAAATTATTTAAAAAAAAATATTAATATAAAATCATAAATAAAAGCTTATGTTCTTTAGGTAAAGTTATAAAAATGTAATACTGTGTGAGAAATACTTTGTGGAAATTGAATTGACAAATAAAAGACTTCAGAGATAAAACGATAAAAGCTTTCACATATTTACATAAAATGAAATCTTCGCATTTAAAAGGATTAAAGGAAAATACATAATTTACAAGGAGTTATATAGATATTGAAAACTAAACATTTTAAAAACTCCGCACGGACGTTTTCCTTAATACTTAAATATTCATAATTATGTCTAGAGTATGCATTATTGCTAACATTCATCAATAAACCAATAAATATTTTTAAAAAATTATTTATACATTATTAACAAAACAGATTTATTTATTTATTTTGTTTGTTTGTTTCATTTGTTTGTTTTTACGTACAACAACAACAAAAAAAAAAAAAATGTTTGATTTTATTTCAATTGTAGACAGACAGACAAAAATAATAAAATCATAAAAAAAATGAATATATTTTCAGCCTTATAAACAAAAATTTCACACATAATAGATCTCAATAAAGAAAGAAAATGAAAATTCACTGTTGAATTTTGTAGCTATTTTATATTAAGAAAATAATAAGAGTAATTTTTATTGTGTCCACCAATGCGTTAAATTTCTTTAAACAAGAGATAAAAGATGTCTGATAATAATAAAGACGTAACTTTACAATTGGAAAAGCTATAAATTAAAAATGGACAGTGAACTTTAAAATTAAATTTAAAATAGAAGAGTACTCAGTAATAACACAATAACTAATAAATAATAGTTACTAACAATTATTAAAAACAATATAATTTTAGATTTTGAGCGAAGCAAGAAATGTATTGATTTTACAATGACGTTTTTTTTTCTTTTTTTGTGACTATCACTACGTTTAAAAGCAATAAAAGTGCTCCGATTTTGTACTTTGGGTGGTCAAAAGTAATAAATTCTTCATAGTTTTCAAATGCGTCGGGAAAAACAACAAAAAAATTATCGGAAAAACTAGAATTTTTACGCGAAGCCAATTTTCGACAAAATCGATTTTGTTTTTTGGTGTACACCAAAAGTAATTACAGTAGGTATATGAAACTTTCGCTGAATTTTTATATAAGCATTTTCTATACATCATAAAATTTAAAAATATTTTGACTTTTTTTGAGCTCAAAATAAACAATAATTTTTTGGCTTTTTTTAATTTTTTTTTTTACTATTGCCGATAAAAATTTTTTCAGTCAGTCAAAAAGCTTAAAAATTTAACACAAGTATAACGTTAGTGATATCTAATTCAACATTTTTTTTTGTTAAATGTTTAAAGGTGTTTTTTAGAAAACATCACATTTACATAAGACATTATTGAATTTACCAAAAACAGCAGTATTATCAGTTACGTCGAATCTGATTCCCCGGAAACTACATTCGAAGTCCTAATAAACATATCAAAAAAAGTATCTTTCCAAATGGCAAAACAATTGTCAAAACCGTAGTACAAAATTGTAAAAATTCATGGCCCCAATACATTTCTATGGTCACAAAAAGCAACCAAAAAATATCTAAAACATGTATATTTGACTTACTTAAATATAACTCGCAGTCTATGAGTTAAATGTTAATAGTGATAAATATTTGAAATATATGTATTTTATTTTGAACGAATATCTCTAATTCTGGCAAAATGGTAATAAAAAATATAAAAGTTATATCGATGTTTCTATAATTAATAAAAAAAATGATGTTATTAAAATAAATTTTCGACATAAAATGAGTTACTTGTGAATTTTAGTATAATAATTAAAAATCACTGGTACTAATATCTCTTAACTAATATCTAAAATTAATTGGTTTGAAAAAAATTGTCAATAGATATACTCCCTCGTCATCTTTTTTTGTTATTTTTATTATATCATATTCATAAACAATTATATTTACTTATTATATTTTAAATATATATTAAAAGATTTTTAAACAAAACAGTAAATAAATAAATAAATATATATATATAATGATTGAATAATAGGTAATATTTTATAACATATTATATTATTAATTGTTATTTGTAACAAAATATATTTGGAAACATACTAACATAATATTAGTTTATTATGTTGATGTATAATAATTCAGAATTCTATCATCCATTATTATTGTTATAATAGTGGTATGCTATTAATTGATATTAAATATATTATATTTGTGTGTCTTATTATGTCTTATGTCATTATTTGGATTTCTACCAAATTTTGCATATATATATATGTGTGTTAGACATGTAAATCAAAACCATTAGGTACAGTTTAATAAAATAGCTTACAAAATAAAAAAAATCATCTAAACTATCGTTTAACATAAAAAAACTTTGAATTTTAATTGGTGAGTCATTAATGGAGAATATTTATTCCTCAGCAGTATGTATAGGGTCAGTATAATTTGCCAAATGTTTATATCAGTTTGAAATGTAAACGCTCACGAGGCTGAATATTCACGAAACCTAATTTACCATAGTTAATTAGTTCTATTCATAAACTAGGTTTTGTTTAAGTGGGATCAATTGTACATACACTTACGATTAAATTTAATGTTCTGTTTAACAATAGAAATATTTTAATATTTCATTGACTATGTAAAAAAGTTTTATACAAATTGATTATTTATTTTCGTATTATGGCTTACAAAATATGAATTTATAAATATTTTAAAGTTAATTGTGATGTTATAAACTGTTTGACAATCGAATCAAAAGTTGAAAATATTTTAACTTAATCAAATGCATATGGGTAGTCTGTTTTGGAACCTGATCTGACATTTCGTAGATGCTTACTGAATTTGATAAACAATGATAGATAATAAATAAAATATAAGTACTATTAGGGTGCGATTATTAAATTGTATTCACAAAATTTTGTTTATTGATATTTCAAATTTAAATTTTTATAAAATTGGTCATTTAATCGAAAAATAAAGATTTTAATTGATAATTTTAAAAAATATTCTTCGTATAGATTTGAAACTTTTCGTAATTCCGTAAATCCCTATATTATTATTTACGATACATTTCCAAAATATTTAAATTATAAGCTATTTATACCACGAACCTATTTACATTGTTCTACGATATGCATATCAATATATATAACAGCTAGTAATATTATAATATTATGTAATAATAATAAAATAATTACTATGCTAGATATGCGATTTATTTTTTACAAAAATTAGTTGAATACTGACTTGTTTCAATTTGTTACAAACTAAATTTGTATCACTAACAGAAAAATTACAGATGTAGCAATAAATATAATAAAATATCCTTAGAAATATAGGCGAACCGTGTCCGCTTAGAATCGTTTTTAATATTAAAATTAGCTACAATGAAAAACATCAAAGTCATATTAATACATATTTTACAGTGACTTACTCGACCATGAGGTATACTTGACATCTCAAAATCTATTTTATAGTTCTGTTTCTTTCGTTTTAGTTTTTATTTGTTGAAAATAATAAAAGTATAACTCGACAATTATAATAATGAATGTGTTTTTTTCATAAATGTCACCTAATTAAAACAGAAAATCAAAAATTTAAACTTAATTTAACATTTTGTCTCCATCTTAAAAAAATTAAATATCAATGTATTTTATCAAATATTTTACTATATTTTTTCCGTGATAAATTAAGTGCCGTTCACTTAAGAATTTTAATCAAACCAGCATTTTATATAACACGTGTTTTATAACATTTCAAAAATATTATTTAATATTATAATATATATTCACTTACTAAGAGAAAACAAAAATGCCCATAATGATTTTTAAAAGTCGATGCTCATAATTACAAGAGAAAAGAAAAATTATAATGTTTCGTCATCGGTGTCCTGTATATCCTGTTGAGAATTTTGACCTTGTCTGTCTACTGGACAGATTTTCTCGCAATATACTTCTGTCAACAGTTTAATATATGAATAAAACTATAACATGATTTTTATCATGTTCGAATCAGAATATATTAAGAATAAACTTTCACTTAATTTATGGAATGTCATAAATTAGATACTTCCGAAATAAGTCCAAAAAAGTATTATTTCTATGGGAGAAAAGATACAATCTGTAAATATTTACAATAAGAATTTGTAATTGCATAGTATATTTAATTAACGGGAAAAAATGCACTCGAGAAGAAACCTGCACTCGGAGTTTCACCTACAAAATCAATAGTAATTTTATTTTTAAAAGTGTGAGGTTTAAAATTTATAAATATTTGATTAAAACACTGGCATTAATTAATTGTATAGTTCTTGTCGTAAAAATCTCTTAAATTAATTAAATACAATTTCGAGCTAAGACCTTGTACCGTATTCTTAATGCACTCTTTACATCTCCAACAAATCAATAGGCATCTACACAATGACCTTCATATTTCTTAAGTAAAACAAATGGCTATAACCCATTTTAAAAATATCCATAACTATTGCCTAATCGTTCAAATCCTCTCGTCAATAATCTTTTCACTCATACTCGTCTCATTAAAAATATTATAGAGCAGTACTTTTTTTCACTGTTGATGTTGCGTTTAACGCTAATATTTGTGAATAATAAAAAATCTAATGTCTGTAGGAATGTCACAATTGGATATTTTCTTTTTCTCAAGCTATTATATTATATACGATATATCTTGATTAAAACAATCAGTTATTGCACAATTTTGTACAAATTAAATAAAAAAAAATACTAATAATTCCTAATTTGTGTCATAGGATTAATAGTAAGTGACATTTATAGTAGTCGGTAGGTAAAATTAATTATGAAAAGACAATAAAATCAATTACATTTTGTGGTATTTTGAGGTATTTTCGTGCGATATAACAGCTTTAAAATTAAAACTAAAGAAGTCACTGAAAATAAAATGTGCATTTAATGCTTGTAATTACCGATTACTGTAATTTGTAAAGTGTCGTTGCTTATAAATCTACTCTTAAGTCATAACCCTGTGGTATACATACATCCACCATCCATCACAATCAGACTTATAATGTGTGAGTACGTGACGATTAATGTAAGTACTATTTATTTGTAGGAGTATTGAACTATATTTGTTGAAATTTTATTTTTTCATCCAATATTGGATGCAAAGATATATTGAATATTATGTCATGATATGTTTATGATACTTTTTGTCTTTCCAATCTGGATAACGTGCTTTAAATGAGACGTTAAGTGACTTTCCTATTAAATATTAATTCTTCACCAAAATAAACAAACTGAAAAAAGTACAATAAACTTTTGAAGAGTAAATACGCAGTTAGGTTATGAAAAACGTGATTACTTCAAAACGTTGTTTACATTATAATAGTGTCAATAGATCAATGCCATGTGAACTTAAGAGCTAATTGTATAACAGCTAATTAAACAACGCAATCGAACAATTAATTTTATTTTTCGCTATTTTCAATTTGGATATTTCTTACTTATTATTTATACACTATTTCGATAGGGCTACAGAGGCCACTTTTTTTTTACAACTTTAGTTGAATTTGAGTTATTTTTTAAACTACCTATAGTATATTTCAGTAAAATTATATAAATATATGAGCCACCAACCCCGACAAAAATTGTAGTTTTTACTGAGAACAAGTTTAATGACTTTCAAATCACGTTTACATCACTCGAATAACTAAGAACAAAAAAAAAAAAAAAATATTTATCAAAACCTTTAGTAATACGGTGTCAGGGTAATTGGTTGTGACTATAGTCTATATAATATAATATTATACACGGTATACTTTATAAGCTTCTTACACAAGTCATTCACGCCTGTTTTGTCCCACAATAAAACATAACAACAATGATGCTTATTGGTTATAATGTCCATTACCTATACTGACGTGCTGTCTGAACATCTACACGGGGCTTCTGGAAAGACAATAATATACACCGACTACACAGGTAGGTAGTATTATAATAAAATAACAGCCAGTGACAGTGTGCAGGTTGTGTGTCTCTGATACACAGTACGACATGACAATAATGTGTATATTATTATTATTATTATTATACAGTGCACGCGTGTCAAATGGTTATATAAATTTCGAAATTACATAATACGAGATATCGATACGAACGAGAGTATAATATTGTATCGTGTTGTGCGCTATTATGTTGGTGTTCTGTATTTATGTAGATATATATTATAATATTATTGTACCGACTTGGGTATAATTTTTAGGACAGCTTCGAGCGATACGCGTAGGTACCTATACACTAATGATTTTCTAGCCAGAGTTTGGAAGCCTTATTATTACCCGTCGCGATTGATGGTATTACTAGAATGTTATCTCGACCGTTCGGCGGACGAAACGAAACATTGATCAAACTGCCAACTTCTCCGAGTTGAATAATTAACTCGATTGTTAAACTTTAACGGCTCTTGTTGTGTAACGTGTGGTTAAGACGACGCGCGGAAACGAATTATAACGATGAGTGTAGTAGGCAAAGAATCAAAAACTTGTCCAACGGACGTAACGCGAACACTATATTTGATGATAATAATATGTCAAGTACCTAAATTTTAATTGCGATTAATAATATTATGACGACGATATTATATTAATACGCTTATCATAATATATTAATACTCCCAATCCCGTTATCCGGCATCTGCAGACGTACCACAAATAACTTCAAAGACATCAAGTTAAAATTGTATCATCGGTACAAAGATTACCTAATTAATATTGTTTCTCTCTGCGGGGTGTATCTTATACTTTAATAAATATATCCTATACGCAGAGGAAACCTTTACAAAGACTCTCGATTAAAAAAAAAATCAAGATCATAAAAACGCCCTGGCTGTATATTTCCGTAGTTAACTACACAGATAAATAGGCTCAATCCATTTTGATTTACATAATAATATTATACGTCTACCACCTCAAAGACGCCTTATACGTGGTCGTCCATACTTTCTCATTATTCAGTTAATTATCATGTTATTATAAATTAGCCATTATTATTGTTATGTGTCTTAATTCAATTTTTCTTTTCTCATCTTCACGGCACTGTTTTATATTGTTTATAATGATGTCTAACTAACCTTGTGCATGTGTATAATTATATTGCTATATTGTTATTTTTAATTATTAACTATGAGACTATGTATTAATAGTTATTATCATGTAAAAAAAAGTCATAAAATTACTTATTCTGCATATTTAACCATTGACGTAGTCACGTAAATAGTCTATATAGGCTATAGGAATTACTTATTTCATTATTTAAAAATAAAAATATATATACATCGATTATTATAATAAAACTTGAATTGTAAAAGTTTGAGTGACGGTAAAGTATAAGTTTATTCCAGTTATCTTAATTGAATGTTTTATATCTTTGTCGATTCTGGTTTTAAAACAGTATAGGCTAAATTTGAAAACAAGCAATATGAGAAATAAAATAGTGCCTTATTAATTATTCTAAACGATTGAGAACATTGTGTTTAATAATATATAATACCTAGATTTGGTGATAGTAAGTTAATATGAAATCTTTGTTCAATCTCGTGGCATTAATTGAATTATTATACCTAACAGTCAAGCACTGTCAATAAACAAACAAATTAGTTGTGATCATTAATTATTTCTCATTTGAATAATTAAATTAAATGCATCGTTGAAGATTATAATTATCTTTCTAGAGTATTTAAATTCAATATTATCAAAGACCGATACAAATATTTGTAAATTATTTTGTACTAATATGACTATTATTATTACATAATGTATTATATTGTTTATCTTGGTTCGCATACAAATTTGTGATAATAATACGTAGGTACATATCACTAGTTATGTTAATATTCGATTAAAAATGATATTTATATTTAATTATCAATTAAAGAGTTGGATCATTTTCTGATAGAGTGAAAATGTGTAATTTAATGATTAAAATGTATATAAAAGATATTACACATACCTACCCGCATATACCTATTGAAGATAAGCAGAATAATATTAGAAATTACGAAAGTGCACACATTGCAATATGCATGAATGCAACTTATATTAAAAAAAAATATAGTTTAAATATGATTTCTAACGTCATCATTAATAGTAAAAAAGATAATGTTGTAATAAACACATCATAATAATAATTGATTTAATGGTAAATTTTAACTGAACTTATTTGTATTAGTTCTAATGTTGCGTGTATATACTTTGAAAAAATGTCTAGACAAATTAAAATATTAACAGAGGAAAAAATATGAATTACAATAAAAAACTCACGCACATTGCTGTGACAATATTTAAATAATATAGAATAAATAATTATAATATGGTAAATAGATGGTATTAAATACATAAATATTAATTACTTTATATGATTCATACGTTTATATGATCATTGACCAAGATCGATAATGATAATTGATTTTTAGAACATATTCCAGACCGGATAGATACTCAAAATAAAGAACGAATGTGATGATCGTCAAATGAATACGTCGACGGACGAACTGAAATTTTGAGGGTTTTGATTATGGCAATTTCGTATGGAGAAGTCGTTCGAAGAACTGGGACCCATTTTAGGCTATTTTGATCGACACTGCAAATTTTTTTATAATTTTTATCATTACTATAATATGTATATTATACTTATATTTACGTGATCTAAAATTACTATTTTTTTAATTTTTTATTTATGACTTTAATACAATACAATACGGTACAATAATTGGTATATTCATACTGTATTGACACAGTGTAAAAACAAAAAAACAAATATTGGGTTTACAATATAGACAATAATTATTATCTAAATTATATGATAACCGATGGCAATAAAAACCATCATATTATCTTGCTTGTAATATTCCTATATACATTGCTCAATGACAACGATGATATTAATTGGAATACGATTAATGGTCAAGGGTTTCTAAGATAATAATATTATATATTATATAATAATATAAAATATCAGTTCTCGAGGACAATTTTTTAATCAAAAGAAATTTCGTTAAATTCTATTAAAAATATTTGGTGCTAGAATTTGTGAGATTATGGGTCACGATAGTGTTAATATTATATCAATTGCGGTAAAACGATCGTTAGATTATTGTCTACTGAACGAAAAATGTATTCGCCATGTTCGATATATTGTGACTATGGACTTGCGATGTAGATATATATATATATATTATGTGCATTGGTGCATTAAGAAAATGAATATAAGCTGTGTTCATTCAGTATTGAACCGAGTTGAAATCCTATCACGTAGGTGTGTTTTTTGGGGATATCGGAAATACTAGATTCGGACAAATTGTAAACAGTCGTGCGGAATTGCACAGACCACATGGTACGGTAGGTATTCTGACATAAAATTGTAAACTATTATTTATAAATAGTATATTAGTTTAGGAATGTATTAAAAAAAATTACAAGGTCAGATCGACGATTTTGATAGAATGCAGTGGACTCTGCAGTCGATCAACTGAAGCAAAATCCGCGCCAGTTCTCCCCTCACAGTACTCTGCTGGAATTATATAACGATAATATAAACCGTTGAGTCGTGTTTCAAAAACTACACCATTATAATATTGGACCGTGGCCGTATACACGCGTCGTGCTACGAACAGAGTGTAATATCAAAGGACCGACAAAATGATGCCATCGTATTATTATGGTCATCGCGATATGGGCGCAAACGGTTTAATTCACGATTTGTGTATACGTGTGTTCTGTCGCGTTTGTAAGTGGGGTGTCGACCTCGCAGACTCGACTACCGATCGATCATCGGATCACCGGCCGACGCTGTCGCGGTAGATCAAGACCAGCTGTCGACGTTATAGCACGTTGCTGCGCTGCCGTGTGCTCGAAATACAATTATTATTATTATTATTGTGATAATAGAAAAAATAAAAAAAAAAAACGGTCTGCATAATATATTATTCGTAAAATAAACAAAGGACATTGTCGTATTGAAAAATCATGAACGTTTAAAACTGACCGCTGCAGAAAATAATTTTCGAAGACATGGGTAAGTCGATTTCAGTATTTTTTCTATTCTCTTATCGCGTTACTTTAGTCGCCCACTTTTTTACGGCAAGTCGGAATAGTGACACGTGGACCTACCTACATTTCTATAAAGGTATTTGTCGACTTTTAATCGTCCATAGCTCTCGCCGATTCCCAACGTCTGCGACATTTATTTTAAAACGAATTCTTTTTTGTAATCATAGCGGTTTACTGCCATACGGTTTTATGCCCGTAGTTAGACGAATAATTAATGTTCAACGTATTTAGGTTAGACGATAATATATATATACACTGTAATCTGACGATTAAATCTACCGATATTATTCAGATTAAATTAATACATGACGTTCAAATACTATTGTAAATAGCTTACGCGTTTGAAGTCCTTTAAAATAAAACTTGAAGTTTTGACTCGGTTATAATACTGTGGTTAATTTGTGTAAATTATTTAGGACTTTATAAGTATACCAGAGGTGACCCGTTTGTCATTCTCAGTATTACTTGGTTATGAGTTTTTCGAAATTTGCTGCTCGATAATCTGGTAATCAGCTGGTATACAATTAACTGTAAAAGGAAAACTTTATAATTTTGACTCGATATTAATAATTAAAACACGAAAAAAGCGTGACTACCTACATTCTATAATAGAATTAAACACGTATCTAGATATGACAAACTTTTTCAAACCGCGAACGTTTTCGAAAAAAACCAAGTATGGTTTCCTTCGTTTTCACGTATAACACGTATAATAGTGAATAAGTTTTGAAACAGTGTTTTTTATTATTTTTATAAACTCTTATTGAAGAACCGTTTACAATATTTTATGTAGTAATAAATCTACTTGCATCTACTCCTGAACATGACACTAACGGAAACACCTATTTATGTTCGTTGCAGTATATAATTATTATATTCGTTTTAAAAATATTATTTAGTCTTCGGAGAAATGAAAAAAAAAATGAAAACAATTCCATCTCCACCGGTAAAAGTGTAAAACCGACAACAGCCTTCATTTGAAAATTACCGAAGATCGTTTTTTTTTTTTTTAATCTATCTCAGACGTATGTAATATCGTTATACTACAAATTAAAAAAAAGGTACCTTTTCGAATCAAATTTTATACATAAATATATATATATACATATGAATATATATTGTATAGTAATGCATAGTGCATGTGTGTCGGAATGTTACATACGAAACTACATTTAGCCGACGATTCTTACAAAGAGAACATTTCTCATATTATTTTACAACCGGTTTTGTGAAGAGGTTAAGGCAGTAAATTGCGATACTCTTAATAGTTTGTGAAAAGTAGATAAATATTCGATATGGACAGTGATACACACAATTACGTAATAAATTAATCACTGCGGACGAAGGTGCAATAATTAATATAATATAATTTCAACAAGACAATCGAATTATAATTTATAACTAAAAACAGATCGACATAATAATATTTTAGCAGACTATGAATTCATCGTTCGCAACGGTCATGATCGTAAACACATTTAAATGAAACATTAAATAGCCGTGAATACGTGTGCTGCTTAATTTTATAGATACATTCAGCGTACATATTTAATACGTACCTACTTACGTGTAATGCCATACGGATACTTAAGCCACAAGGACAAGGGCAAAGGAATTTATTTTTCTAAAGTTAAATTATCTCATATTATTATGTTTATAATCCTAAACAAGGTTTTAAATATATTTGTATTGAACAAGTCAATATAATTTTAATATGGAAACATCAAATTCTAAAGTTTTTTTTTTTTAATATTGACAGTGGTATATTAAACTATACTTAACAATAGAAATGATACTTGGAATATAAAATAGTTATTATAATATTATAACGCTAGTCATATATATGAAATATAATATATATTATTACAATTAGCATAGAGGATAGAGATAGGTGGCAATATGTTTATTTAGAGGTATGGTCTTGAATGGCCGAAACCAAGAAGAAGAAGAAGAAGAAGAAGAAGAAAAGAAGAACAATTAGCATATTCTATGCAACTGCGAAATAGACATTTCTCTCACTTTAAAATTAATCATTCAATTTATTTTTGTATTTGCTTTCTAACAATTGTGATAAAAAGTAGAATATATTACAATATGATAAATTATAATTTATTATGTTTTGGATTTTTCTAAAATCAAACACTGAATAGATATTTAATAAAATATTACGCGTAACACGTTATTGTAATGATTCTTTTAACACCAATTTGTTTAGCACAATCACGTGAAATAATCGTATTTAAATTTGTTTTATCATCTATTAAAATTTTTTTAATAACATAATCTTAAAAAACCGTAACATTTCTCGTTTGATTTGAGTCCATAAACTTTGCATTTTCAAAAGCCAACTTTTCATTATTTTAATTTTAAATCTTCAAAGAGATTACTTTTTTTAAAAAAATATTTTATATTTTAATCTAATAAAGTTGTATAAGTATTTAAAGTTTTGATTGGATGTAGATATGGACCGATATACGTATTAATATTACCTACAATTTCTACCTTTTCTTTCGGATACATACAGTATAAATCCTTATACGATAGCATTGATGAAACGAAATAGTAATTAATTTACATTGTGCATTGTTTTTATATTGAACTTACAGAACAGTATTGAATATTGGTTTTCCAAAACAATAATTGTATTTGTTTTATTTTTATTTTCTGTTGAGTTTTCGGCATAAGTTTTTATTGATTTTACTCGGAATCAAAAACCATTGTTTTCTGATAAAAAATATGAAAATGAATAATATGCAGAGATTGGAAATTACACTATTGTTATATATCATATATAAAGGATGAAAAGAATTATTGTTGGACAGAAAAATTGCTCGAAAACTAAGGACGAACGATTTTGGTCGATATTTGAAAGAACGGATTAAGATGTCATGCTATTAAGTCGGAGGAAAAGTGCAAACACCGTACAACATAAAATACTTGGCAGCTAGTGTCATTTCGGAGCGGTAGAACAATATTTGGTATAATACTCCGAGATGTAATGAGTCCATTACATCATGACGTTGTCCATTACTAAATAACTAGTTGATGATATTGAAAATATTTCAACAACTGAAAACAAATGCACTGAGAGGTTTTGGTAGCAACATTAAGCGTACACAAAACTAAGTTTAGACCTTGAATAAATTTAATTTGAATAACGCCATATATAAGACATGACATAACTATAAATTATTTTTAAAATACATTTCTTCAATATAATTATTGACATATATAATAGATACAGTAACGTAACTGCAAACACGGTTAATAATAAATACAAATATTCTGACAATCGTTCTTAAATTTCAAATTAAGTATTCAATATTAAGTACTCCTATTTTCAATACAAGACTTTTAATTGATAATTTGAATTTCATTATTTCAATAAAACATTTTCAATACACACAAAAATATGTGCTTATATCTTTTTGTTAGCTAAAATTATTTCGTATTTAATTGAACGTCTTTAGTATTTAAATATTTTAGAAATGTGTATTATTTCTTGAAATTTTCTAATATATAATATTATATAAATCACTTAAACTTTTAACTAGAAAAATTAGTATTCGTATGACGATTAGAAACTAATATGTATTATACACTAAAAAAAAATATAGTTATATAGATTTTTTAAAAAAAAAAACCTATAATTTTTATGACATAATATAAATATTGTGTAAAAGTAATTATAATTCATATTGTAATTGCTCTGTGGTTTTCTATAGAAATTGCTTTTTCCTGACGATATGCCAAAATTCAACGTAGTTATTACTCAAAATCTAAACAAAGGCTGAAATTATTGATAAAAACTTGTCAGATTATAACCTATAATGTATAAATCATAATTATCGTTAGACAATATTTCATCACTCCGTTGTTTTTCAACATCATTCGTGTGTCATTCTCTTAATTATATTCCGTAAAGCATTAGACAAGTCTATTAAGTTTCTATTCTTCAAGACGTTTTACATAACCTAAATAATGTCCATAAAATTGTATAGGAAGTCATCAAAATATTATAATGGACCATCAAACGATCAATATTACATACTGCAATTTATTATACACGTGTTTCAATTTATTTTACAATCACATATGATAGGTAATTAATATTTTCTTTTTTTTTTATTAAAAGAATGCTAAAAGTATTGTGATTATCTGGAGAATTGAATTTAAATACAATGAATTAATAGTTAGAAGTGTATGATTATCGTCAAACAATACTATAAGTTTGTAACGGCTGTTATCTTTGTAATACTGTACATAAATCAAACAAAATATATTGATAGACATACTTAACTATAATTTAAATTATTTTAAGTATACATGTTTTCGACATTATTATATTTTAGAAAATATGAGATAAGTACATAAAATGCAATTTTAACATTTTAAATTGATCCTTATATAATTGGTGTAACAAATGTTGAAAAATTTAAATTTTCAAACAGCAAACTATAGTTTTAATTCCATTATCTAAGACAGAAGATATGTCTAAATATTTGGATGTCTAATGCATAAATTCCAAATATTTAAGTAATAGTCTCTATTAACTATCGAGTTAATTGGTCGGTGCTGTATGTGTAATATGCATTTTGAAAAGTGGGTAGGTATACCTAACACCTAGTTAGGTAGTTACCATACCTACTACCTACCTATATTGTCACTTCAAACATAGGGTTTCGTTTATAATTCAAAATTAATTAAATTTAGTTTAATACTAGTATGAGTTTACAAATATATATATATATAAATATAATATGATATAATATATTATTGGAATTACGTATTTTACATAGATTAAATTTTCCAAAGGAAAAATTGTAAAAAAAAAAAAAATGAGTTCTTATAACGAGTGCGTTCGTTTACTGTTAAATGAACCATCAATCACCATAATGTACAATATGCGATCACCTGTGTGAATTTTTAAGGGGTTTTTATGTACAAAAATATTTATTTTTAATATAATATATGGCGTGTGTAATATATAACGCATATTTCCTGTTGAACTGTCATTATTAAGATTGAAATCTGATTCCTTTCCTCTCTTTTTACATTGTAATATTATAATCACTGATATGGAAACACACACACACACACACACTCGCGCGCATATGAATACATATATGATACATTTTTATTCTGCATGAAATGACCTAGACATTGTTCCCCACTAAAAAAGTATTTCATATTGTGGTAATTTTAATAAAGATAACAAACCTAATAAAACAATTATCATTATTATCAATATAGGTAATGTATTTAGATACACAAAAACATGTTAAATCTGGTATACTGTGTTTATTAATATATCCAATAGTTAAAAATTTGCATACAAATGAAATTTATAATCTTAAAACATCCGGACAAGTGTGCCCAATTAACGTTGATTTTTATTTTGTCATATCACAATATAGTTATATTATGTTATTAAACTTAATTGCCAATTATACAATGTAATAATGTACAGATTAAAAATATATTTTTTAAAAACAATTTAAAACATAATTTAGTTTCAATTACTTCAAATATGAGATAAAAAAAAAAACTTTGAGTAATAAATTAACTTAAATTTGTGTATCTAATGTAATGCAAGAGAACTGAGGTTAAACTAGAGTATTCAGAACAAACCTATAATGATTAATGAACATTGTAAAATACAGATCATGCGTATTTTTTTATGTTTATCACTTTTCTCTTGAACTCAAACTTTGCGTAGTCTCATAAAAATCAAATTATGCAAATAACAAAATCAAATTCAGTTTTTTGTGATATTATAGTATATTATACGAGTCAAAAAAAAAAAAATAATAATAATAATAAAAATAATCATAAAGAGAATAAACTTGAAGTTCAAACAATTTGAATATTAACCACCAACCTATTAGTTCTTAAATACTTATTTAAGACTTAATTTATAATACAAAAATATGTTTGATGAATATCTAATGTCTATCGATTTTGGTTTTTCAGAACTTAGGTTTATATTCGTGTTGTCGTTATGGATCACGGCAGCACGTTCTTTGTACAAAATCGGTATAGGAATTGCCGACGTAACTGGTCCTGCAGCAGGTGTTACTTTTGTGAGTATTATTTTGATATTTAATTTTTATGCCAAATTGTATATACACTTACTCATAGTAAGAAATTTTATTCCTAAATAACAAATTGTATTTACCCTGTTACAATTCTTGTACAGACAGTTCTAAAACTGACACTTTTCACCCAAAACTCGAGCATTAATGTAAAAAACTATTTTAAAAATATACCTTTTGCAACTATTATAGCAGTCAGCTAAAAACCTCTCAGATAATTATATAATATTATTTTGAATATTGAAAATTAAATATTTTACATTTACATTCTAGGTTTATTGTATTTAATATTATGTTAATTAAACAAATATTTTATTTATTTTAAAGGTTTACTTGTATTAATATAATATAAGGGGATACTATTTATTATAAAGTATTTCCAGACTTTAATATAATTATAATTATATTTTGATAATCCCTTCATACCTCTTTTACTTTTTATTTTTTATTTGTGTGTTATAAGTTTATAACTTATGATTTTAGTCGAAGTTCATAAAATCCATAAGAATGTTGGTTCAATTTAATGAACTAAAATCAGTTAATTAAATATAATGTATATCGCAAACGTTATAATTGTATTAGAATAAAATTTTCAATTATTCAACAATTATAAAACATTTGTAATTTTATAATCTTTTATTAGAGTAAATACTGAATAGTATTTAATACAATTCAAAAACTATGTATTTTATAAATAACGAAAAATCATAAACAATTAAATACGTATAGTTTTTCGAGTAAATTATTTAGTGAAGTTAGGATTACGAAGAAAAACAAGTACAATTTAATCGGTTTTAAAAGCAGTGCGGGAATAAAAATAAATTGTATTTACTAATAGCAAACGTAAGATTGTAAAAATCACAGAATGAGTTAACTAGCAGGGGTGTGTTTTGTGCATGACATCTAAACATCAAAGCAATTTAAAACAATAATATATTTATATTATTATAATCAAATGAAAAGTTTATCTTGAATATGAATTAATCACATCTTGATTTGTTTTTTTTTTTGTATTTTGGTTTGTAAATAATAGATACACTAAAGAGCGTTTTCAATTTATTCACCACCATTTCGGCGTTGAAAAAAAATATTGATGTACCTATTATGTACACATATACGTGTGTGAGCGTACGCCAGAGTTGGGCGTTATTCGAATGAAATTTTATCTAGATGATTATTTAGATAACATTTTATTCGAATAATTTTTTTACAATAATTCGAATAAAAATTTATTCGATTAATTTTCAACTATTATTATTCGAATAAAAAATCATTCGAATAATGTTTTTTACAATAATTCGAATAAAAATTTATTCGATTAATTTTTAACTATTATTATTTGAATAAAAAATCATTCGAATATTTTTTTTTACAATAATTCGAATAAAAATTTATTCGATTAATTTTCAACTATTATTATTCGAATAAAAAATTAACCGATTCAATTTTAAATATAGATATTGGAATAAACAATAAACAAATATCTATCAATAGAAGAAAGTTTAGAATTAGAAAATTAGATATGTTTTTTTAAAATTTTATTTTAATAATAGTTTTATAATATTATAATATGAATAATATTTAATGGTAATATTTCATAACAATTATTACAACAATCATAAATATTAAATAGTAATAAATAATAATTACAAAAACATAAATAAATAATAACAGCAAAAATGGAAATATAATATAATTATAACAAATTTAGAATTTTAATAAATAAGTATAATAAAAA
>JACXSJ010001999.1:0-17951 GCA_014851325.1 Pentalonia nigronervosa | reverse complement strand
GTTTTTTGTTCGAATAATCATAGTTGAAAATTATTCGAATACATTTTTATTCGAATAATTGTAAAAAAATCATTCGAATAGTTTTTTATTCGAATACAGATTTATTCGAATAATTATCTAGATAAAATTTTGCCCAACTCTGGCGTACGCGCATTATATGACGATAAAAGTATCAAACAAATAACTAAGCACTTAATCATAACGTCTAATCACTATCAATGATGAGTAATAAGTATATTTGGTTTTTGCGAGGAATCGCTGAAAATATATCATTAAAATTAATTATTGTTTTATGTATAAATTGGTGGATTGGACGAGTAATTATAATTTATGTCATTAAATTTTGTTCTATATATATTTATACGTTGTCACGTTTGCAGTAACGTGATTTCCAAAATTGTATTTTCCCCGCAGTTTCCCCGTTCGCCACACAGTTAATTTTTTTTATATAAATTCAATCAGTTTGTAATTTTTATTTAATAATTAGTTATCATCACGAAAACCATAATTGTTATCCTTGTAAATATATAGGTAATTAAATTGTAGGACTACGTAAAAAAAACCTATGATTTTTAATTTATTGATTATTAATGTGTATATAAAATAATTCACTCGATCCGTTAATAAATCTATCTGATTAAGAACAAAACAAATTATTTGCAGGTACAGATATTTTTATTTATTTTTTGTCTGTGAATTGAAATACGAAATGGAGGTGACAAAATAATATTTTTAAAACAAAACAGTAACGGCGATTTGTTCGTCTTTGAATGTCTCATAACACAATTCATATTTAGTACCTAAATTAATATAGACAACTATTATACAATATATCTTGGGTATTATGTATATTATGTTCATAATATATGTTTATCTAGATTATTAAAATGCTGATTGTGTAATATTATTTTGAGATTGTTTACTGTTTATCTCAGATTATAATATTATTAAACAGGTTTTATGAAATTGTTGATAACATATTATATAAATGAATACGTCATACCTACGCTGATAAATAATATAATATTTATTATTTTATATTATGATGTTTATGTATAGTTGGGATATGGAAAAATGGAACAAAGCGGAGAGGGAATCCATTTGAGACAGTTTTCTAGGGCATTTTTAATTGAAGATTCGACGTCTAGAATAGCATTCGTCAGCATCGATTCCGCGATGATGGGTGACCATATAAAGAAAGATGTGAGTCAAAATTGTAATATCAATTATCATTATATTATATATTATGTTAATACAGTAGATTCTCAATTCGTAAATTTCGTAACTTTCAAAAAAAAAAAAAAAATTAAATGTCATACAGTTTTTTCTTTGATACCCATTAATGGAGTCCATATAAGTTTTTACCAATTTAATTTTACAATTATAGAATAATATTATGTTTCAATATTATAAACCAATACATTTAGAGTTTGAAAGTGGTTATAATAAAAAATAAAAAAAACATCTAATATCCGGAGTACATTTTAATTATTCTATTTATTACAATAATTGTTATTATAAATGGATATTAACGAAAACGTTGACGATGAATACTATTGTCCGTCAGACGATTTATTAAAACCCAATAGTTATAGGGTAGGTAAGTGGAAATCAAACTGTAATGACTTTAATAATTTTAACGAGTGTTATTTTTTTCTTTCTATTCGACGAGATTGTCGTAATAGTTTGATTGACGTTGAAATAAATTGCAATGTAATCACACGACGAATACGATTTGAAGGTATTGAAGAAGTTGAACGAGAAGTTACCAGGCTTATACGACACGAATAATCTTATGCTTTCGTCGACGCACACACACTCAACACCAGGAGGCTATATGTTGCATATGTTGTTTGACTTGAGCACGTTGGGATATGTTCAACAAACCTTAAACATTTTGGTAAAAGGTATTACGCTGGTGAGTTTGATTTAAAAACAAGTAATATTTGGATTCTTCGTGCGCGTACAATGTACGTATATTTGTAAAACACTCATATTTGTTTTGCAAACGACTTATTGCATTTCGAGAGAAATAAAAAAAAACCCTTCGCTTGATTTTTTTTCGACTCTTTTGATATACACCTTGCATAAAAAAAAAAAAAACATTTGACTTTTCCGACGTATTTAAATTCGATTTGAGCGTACCAGAAATTAAAGATTTTCGTCATGATTCGGCGTGGACAAATAACATTATATTGTTGCGAGTAAATTTAAAATATCAATAGGTACACAATAATGGAATTACGTCACCTAAATTCATTTAAATATTAATAATATAACATTAGGTGTATAATATTATGATGTGCTATATTGTTATTATTTTTTTTTAAACGGCTTTTTTACAATACCATCTTAACATTTTGTTTACTTACACTGATATGATTTTTATAAATAGAGTATTCTACGGGCTCACGACAAATTAGATTATGGACGTATATTTGTTAATAAAGGTGAACTAAAGGGGATATCGATCAATAGAAGTCCTCAGTCATATTTATTAAATCCGGAAGCCGAACGTGCGCTGTAAGTAGTATTTTATTTCTAACTTCACGCCATACAATACAGTTATTCATTTAAAATATCAATATCAATACGCAAAGGCTATTGATTTTTATCGTTGTAACGTTATATTAATAAGCGTTCAACTCATAGGTGCCCTTAGAGAGGGATGGGATATTTTCACCCCCGGCTTTTTAAAATCATATACGAGTTACATAAATATTTTTCATATTATTTACATTAAATATAGATATTGAGAGGCGCTTATGGTCTAATATTATATTTTGTAGGTTCCCTTTTATACATCGATATGTGTTCATTGTTGGATCGGGGGGGGGGGGCAAACCATCTCACCAACAAATACTGTAGTTGCGTTGTGTATGTCCATGTCCCCTCTAATGCCGTAGTGTAGATGATCCAACCTTGTGTAGTTGAAAAAAAATATTTTTATTTATATTTCATAACACACAAGTTATCACATTACAAATTAAGTAAATATATTCACTACATAATATGTCTTCTAAAAAGAGACAAAAAAAAAATACTTTGAGGGCTGCGGGTAAAACTTCCCTGCCATAATGCATTTAAACTGGTATCGCAGATATTCATACTTCCGTAGAGTTGCACAATTCAAATATTAAATTTGATTAAAATTAAAATTTAATAGTAAAATTTATTTAATATTTGTTAAATAAAAATTTTCACAACAAAGTTTCCTATTCTAATTTAGTAGAAAATCGGTTATAATTACGTTTTTTTATCATCGTTCTAGACGTTCTAGTAACTGGACTGGCACTGTAACGAAACGGCTCACAAGCCTGTTTTATTCTTTTTAATGTGCACGGGGAATCAAGCACGGATCTCGATCACAGTTCTGGGGGGAGGGGGGAGACAACACAAATACAATATACATCTATTATAAATACAGTATTTATAGTTTTTAGAATCAATGGTAGTATACAATGGGTCCTCAGCTCCCCTCTGGATCTGTCCCTCCGTCAAATTCAATTCAAATAATTTTATACCTACAGTTACTAGTTGACGATAGACCACTTTGCACATAAGCATCACTTAGACTTTTTGTTAGAATATCATTATTAGTTTTTGCTAAATGGCGTTAATTTTTAAAAAATATTTACCAGGTTTTATAGTACAGTATTGTCCTTTAGTTTATTAAGTATGATTAATAAATTATAATGTACCAATTCAATTTAATAGTCATTAAATTTTAATGTCATCATTATTAAAATATATCAGCAGGTAACATACCTGTCATAGTAATTGTACTTATTGTAGTAAAGCTGACGTTGCAAATTGATTAATGCTTTTGCCTTCCCCTCCCCCCACAAAAAAAAACAAAAATTGAGCAGTGGATCCGCCACATTATTGATATTGTATAACAACAATCATATTAATAATATAATACGCTCTATTTCGTTTTTGAATCCGGTCGCGGCGCTTGTAGATACGAACATGACGTCGACAAAACCATGGTGCAACTGAAGTTTGAGACCGATTCCGGTACGCCGTTGGGCGTAATCAATTGGTACGCTGTGCACGCGACCAGCATGAATAACACCAACAGACTCATTTCGTCGGACAACGTCGGATATGCGTCGGTGTTGTTCGAGCAAAAGATGAACCCCGACAGTTTCATAGGCAAAGTGAGTGTAGTCTACGACTCCGCAGGTTCTGGGCGCTTGCGGGTGATTAGATCTTTTGGACTGATGGTCACATGCTGTTTCTTTTTTTCTTATCGTTTAGGGTCGGTTCGTCGCGGCGTTTGCTTCGTCCAACCTAGGAGACGTGACTCCCAACATCAAAGGTCCTCGATGCCAGAAATCCGGAAAGCCCTGCGACATTCCTGGACCTTCGTGTGACACCGACGAACTGTGCTCGGCTTCTGGACCGGGAGACGATATGAAAGAGAGCACTAGAATAGTCGCCCAACGACTGTTCCACAAAGCGTATGTAAGTTTGACGATTTTTATTTTATAGTTACCGATATTATTTATTCGAATAATATCACTAAAAATATTTACGACCTCGTTTTATTCGTCATTTAGACGCTTATTTAAATCATAAAAGTACGTGCCATGTTATAAAATTAATTTTATATCTATATCTATACTTATATATAAAGACAAAATCATTCACATGCATAGTCGAGGTAATCTCGAGAACTACTTGATAGACTTTCGTAGAAATTATGTGAAAATATTCGTCAAGATCCGCTGAGTGTTAGAGACTATATTACGTGAAAGTTACTCCTAAATTCAAATAATATAAATGTGTAAAATAGAGGTGGCATCAGTGGCACCATCTTTCCAATAAAATTGAAAGTACTATTTTTGATAGGATTTATGTATAATCTCTGTTTATATATAGGTTGCCAACTCTTAGAGTTCTCAACTGTAGACGTGAAAATAATTTTATATATTATGTCGTTTTCAGGAACTGATGACTGGGAAACCTATCGTCGAGATCAAAGGACCGATTAAGTCGGTACACCAGTTTGTGGATATGACCACACAGGAAGTGGACATAAAATTGCCTGGAGGAGAGACGATCAAGGGAAAGGGGTGCAAGCCCGCGATGGGTCATACGTTTTCATCGGGTACCATCGATGGGCCTGGCTTGTTCTCGTTCGAAGCCGGCTCCAAATCCTCGAACAATCCTCTCTGGGATGTGGTGACGAACTTCGTGCCCAAGCCTAGTCAGGAACAAGTGGAGTGCCATGCAGAAAAATCAATCTTGATATCGACTGGAGAAGTTAGTGAAATCAAATACGACGATATATTTACATACATGATATTAGAACACCAACATCCATTAGACAGCAGTCGTGGTAATACTAGTTTTGCGGACGCATTTTTGATTTTAGTTTAATTATCCGTTGGCTTGGTCACCGAAAATAGTTTCCTCTCAGTTGGCCGTTATTGGACCGTTGATTATAGCTTGTGTTCCCGGTGAGTTCACGACCATGTCGGGGAGACGCATGAGAAAAGCTATCAGCGACATCCTTTGCAAAGGCTCTTGGTGCACTGTAGTAATCGCGGGACTTTGCAATTCATATACGGACTATATAACCACGCCCGAAGAATATAAGGTACGAATTATATAAATAATGATTATAGTATATATTTTTTTATAACTGTATGTACTCGTGATACAACAATCAAACATCAACTTAACATTATTGAACATATTGAAACAATATCAGATTATTGTAAATACGAATTAAAATTTTAAAACTAATATCTACTAGAGAAATGTATTGTTTACACAAAAATGCCGACGATATAAATCTTGCTTCGACTGATGAAAAATATAGTAAAAGTTTGATTGATTTTTGCGTAATTAATCTGGTATAGGTACTCACTTTAAAATTGCTTTGTACGTGTATATTGTAATGAAAAACTATTCATTTTATTGTAATATTGTATTGTATTATAATAAGGATGATTTAAAATAAGTGAGGATTATTTTGTATGCCCTGATAAACTTAGAAATATTCTCCAAAATATGTAATATTTATATGTATAAATTATATTTATTTAAACCACATGTTTCGTAAGAAATCGCCAAAATGTATGGTTAATAGATGAAATATATGACCATTTATTCGTAAAATATAATAGCTACACTAAAAATTAAAAAACTTAATAAATTTGAATTTAATTTAATAATTTTATTAAAAAAAATGAAACGATTATTAATAATCATTATAATATTATATTATTAATAAATATATATTATAGCTACAGCGTTACGAAGGTGCGTCCACGTTGTTCGGGCCGTACACGTTGCCCATTTACCTGAAACAGTATTCGAAACTGGCCATCGCGTTGTTGAGCAGTGACGTCAAACTGGACCCAGGACCTGAACCGGTTGACCTGAGACCCGAAGCGTGGTCGCTACTGTCATCTACCGTGTACGACACTACACCGGGTCGTCACAATTTTGGAGACTGCATCGAACAACCACCGTTCTCGGCCACGTGGGGGCAAACGGTTAAAGCAAAATTCGTGAGTATCACATTACCGTTTAGCCGTATAGGTGAAATGTTAAGTGTAATATGGTGTTGCGAAGATGCCAAACTAGCCTTACATTTTTCAACTGCATCCGAATTGCATGACATCTCTTAAAGGAGTCTGTCCGAATTACATGCCGTGTACAAGTTTATTAATCATGTACTAATGTGCATGACTCAAATTTTTTTTTGACTTTTCTAATTCTTCGAAAAAACGCAAACGTATATAAGAACCGTTCTATGATATTATGGTTATTATAACTGATTTGTTTTTAGATTGAAATATTTTTATATCTGAGTAAAAGTACTCAATTTACACATACATGACGTCGGAGATGACATTATGACGATGTTATAAATATTTTTTTTTGTATTATTGCTATATTAAAAACACTTAACAAATAGTATTTAAGAAGTAATTGGAATCATAAATAAACTTTATGTATTTTTTTATAAACAAATAAAAATGTTGAGTGATTTATTTTTCGTTTTTTGAAAATTTAGAAAAGTCAGGCAAAAAAGGTCGGCAAGTGGGTACTGCTTTGCTGTACAATAAGTGTCAAGTAGATCATTGTAAATGAAAAATTAGAAAAGTTAATAAAAAATTAAGTCTTGTACATAAGTACATAAGAAGTGGCATACAATTCGGACGTTCCAATTTTTGTTTATTTACTTGGCATGCAATTCGGACGTACCGCATTTTCTGGGTGTTAATACATCATATCGATATAGTCGAAAGTTTTTAGCTTGTTAAGTTGGTACATATTATGTTCATTTTAACAGTATATTACTATTTGAAAAAATATTCTAGGAAGTAGAAAACTTAGTAGAAAATGAGTGAAAACTTTCGTTTATAAGTATATTATTTATTATTAAAAAAATAGCTCAACTTCTTGCGAATGAAAAACACTATTATATTTCATTCTTATAAAATGAAATAAAAATTGTACTTGGAACATAAATGCTCTATTGACTATCGATATATTGAATATTAAAGGTTGATGTTCATTGAACGTAGAAGTATGAGTCTTATATGACTATACTATAGACTACACTATAAACGTTAAAATATTATCTTCATCTAGGTATACAACCAAGGATTTAAATATTTGATGTTGATGGGAGGGGAGAAGTGTTGTAACTACACATATTAGATACCAGCTAAATGATAATCGTTATATATATTTTCTTCTCGTCTTCAGGTATCCGGAAATCCTAGGAACAACCCCATGTTGGAAATGACGTTTTTAACGATTGAACGGCTCACAGACGATATGAAATGGGACATCGTCGCCACTGATGCCAACTGGGAAACCGAGTAAGGACGCGAGCACGTTTGTCTCGCAGTTTTGCATAGACTTCATGAGACATGTGCTTTTTTTCTGATTCCACAGATTCATATGGAAAATCGCTTCATGGTTTTGGCCCGACAGTGTTGCAGAAATCAAATGGACAATACCCGAGAACACTATGCCAGGACTCTACCGCATTAGGCACTTTGGATATTTTAAATATTTGGTAGGTGGCAAGCTCGGAAGATACTTTGGCACTTCGGAAACGTTCAAAGTGACGAAGCAATAGTGCTCACGTTAGTTTTGTCTCAAAACACAGATACATTATTAAATTGTTTTCATTTTACCTAGAATATATCTGGTATCAGTTCCTGCAGGCTATTATATCGTT
This sequence comes from Pentalonia nigronervosa, assembly GCA_014851325.1. Classification (NCBI taxonomy): domain Eukaryota; kingdom Metazoa; phylum Arthropoda; class Insecta; order Hemiptera; family Aphididae; genus Pentalonia; species Pentalonia nigronervosa. The sequence continues at coordinate 9,736 of JACXSJ010001999.1, read as the reverse complement.
AAAATATGAAACCTACTTTTTTTTCTTCAAAGTAAATTTTTATTTATATATCGTTTGTCAATGTTGTTATAAATACGATTATCGCATTCATTATTAAATCATATACGAGTTAAGCATAATATTAATTCAAATTAATCATTTATAATTATGGTGCCATTATATTATTCCATATTGTATAGTATACGGCGCTTATAATAACTAATATAATACCTAATCATATCGCGAAAAAAATTGTCTATCCAAAATACTTATTTATTATTCATTATTGGATATGATTCTACAATATAGGTAATTGGGCGTAGCGAATCGTAGCTCCAGTTCGTGCAATTTATTATTGCTATCTCCTCCTAAACTACTGAATCAATCTTCATACAACTTAAAATATATATTCATGATTATCTAAAGAGTGCATAGATTAAGTTTGGCATTTCTAAATGCTTTCATTATTTAATTATGATTAATTACTCATTTACGTATTTTATGGGCACGTATTGGGGATTTTCTAAGCATGTACGTTTGTGTGTGTGTTTATTTTATGTTCTCACGTCCAGCGGAGTATCTCCATGCGACAAAGCATATACGACATTTTTAGTAACAGCGTATTGAGTAAAATAAGATAAATATATATAGTTATGAGTATTATAAAATAATTGGATTTCTAAAGGACTCACTAATGAATCAGTCGGAAAAGTAACTGATATAATTTACGATACAAGCATAGAAGCCACTTTTTCTAAATATACTGAACCCTAACTTCACGGAGAATCTATTTCCATTGTACCAATAACATCGTCTTTAAAAAAACAAAATGTTATTTCTTTCTCCCGAAAGCAGTTTTCTTTGATGCTAGCTTATGCTGTTAGCATCCATCGATCGCAGGGGATAACATTGGAAAAAGTTATTGCTGGTATAGGTGATGCCGAGTTCAAATTGGCTTAACGTATGTTGCATTCTCATTTGTGAAAACATTAAATGGATTATTGTTAAAGCCATTTTTCAATTATGACGGATTATTGAAAATTATCAACAATAAATCTATGAAAGGACGCCGGGACGAGTTGCAACACTTGTGGAATTTGTATCAAGAAGATTGATACAGCAATACGTAAAAATACCATTTTATCTTAAATTTTATGTTTTATTTCAATCTAGAAACCAAAATATATTTTTCTCGTCTATGAAAATGCTGTGACGAATCAGTCATAAATTATATTGTATTGTGATAATAAAAAAATATATATTTTTGCTAAATATATGACAATTTGATTGACTTATTGCCCGTCGCTCCGCTCCACTTTTGTCCATGGAACTCCAACTATATATATACTCCAACTATATCTATACTCCATAATATACTTGTAAGTCAGTATATTCTTTCAATAATGAAAATTTAAAAAAAAAACAACAAACTATACTAAATAAGATGTCAATTTATAACATACTATACAGTATATATGTCATATACGAATTAATTTCTAATAAATTTCAACAACAATTTTAACAATGTTACATACCAAAACCTGCATTAAAAACATTGAAAATAAAGGTTGAAAAAATAAATTATATGCAACCTCAGAGTCTCAAAAAATCTATTGAATACAATTTTAATGACCCAGTAGTTTTTACGTCTAAAGTGGACAAACAATGAAGCATTACTTTTTAGATATAAGTATGCACATAATATAAAAGATATAGAAAAACATATCTATAAATACAGTAACGATGAGGAAAACATATTCATCACAGTGTAATTGCTTTGGACTTTACTATAGATAGAAAATTGAAACTATTATTTAAAATTTATTTATTATGTTAATATATAATTATAATATTTTGAGGAGATCAAAATATATTATTTAATGCACGAAGTCTAGTAGTTATGCCTATAATATTATATAAGCTATTATATGACGTAAAACATTCAAATTAAAATACTCTTTGAGATTTTTATTTGATATTTAAGAATAATATTCTTGCGATACAAAATATTTGTTTAGATTTTGAGTGGAATGATGGTTGTATTGATTTAATAATTTAACAATGTGTGTTTTTGTAAGTGCGTGTGTATGTGTGTGTGTATTTCTTTGTGTCTGAGTGTTTAACAATATTTTTTCTAGAAGAGAACATTATTACATTTTCAACGGCAACATAATTTCTGATAGGAAAGTGAATATAGACTTTCTCTGAGAATCGCATCTCAAAATACTTACCTATACAGCATCCTACATAGATAAGAATGTTTCTTCACATAAAGCAAATTAAATTCTGAGTATAAATTATAATGTGTATTAGTGTAGTACCTAGCTGGTTATAGGTTATGGCAGCGAGACTCAACCTGCGGGCCACCAATGGTTTACATGTGACCTAAACAGAACTCATTGAATTGATAAAAAAATATAAATTTTAAAACTAATATAAATATAAAATAGGTATAACAAAACAATCAAAGTGTGTCCTACGCTATTGCCATAAGGATAATTATGTATTTGGTATTTTCACTATTTTTAGTTTATAACGATTTTGATGTATTTTATCTTATTGCTAAACTTGCCGTAAACATATATAGGTATGCATTATAATTATACGAACGGTTAATCGTGTCGTAAATGTGTAATAGCGTTGGTGTCAGGCACATTTATTTATTAAATATTTCTAACGTCAGTTGCATAAAACATAAATTTGTAATTTTATTTTTTAATATTTTTTGTGATATTATGGCAGGTGTATTATTTAGCTGACTTATCCAATGAATTTAAAAGAAGATTTCAAGATTTAAGAGGTGTAAAGAATTGCTTTTTGCTTATAGAAAATCCTTCGCACTTAGAAGTAACAAGTAAAACACAATTAGCTGCATTGATTGCATCTGATTATTCAAAAGTATTTGATGAATTTATTGAATTAAAAAATGATACAAATTTAAAAGTTATTTTCAAAGAAAACAGTGAACAAAAAGAATACATTAAATTTTAGAATTTAGTGTCAAAAAAATACAAAACCATACAAAAATTAGCCCACTTTTTACTAAACATGTCTATGTGAAACTTCATATTCAAAAATGAAATATGCAAAGAATGTGCACAGAAATCGACCTACTAATTCACATCTTGATGGCTTGTTAAGAGTAGCATGCGGCAATTACAAACCAGATGTATCCAAAATAGTTAAAAAAAACTATCTCAATATCAAAATTCACACTAATTTAAATTTTATATTACTTAAATTTTTTAACCCCCGTTCTGTTCATTTTGACTTGCGGCCCGCGAAATATTTTAAAATATTTTATGTAGCCCAAATAAAAAAAATGGTTGAGTATGGCTGGGTTATAGTATAGAAATCCGATACAGAACGACTAGATATATACATATATAAGTAATTTATTACTAATTATTGTGCACTTTATTACACCATTTTCTGCATGATTTTTTTTCATGATTTTTATATATATATATATCTACCAGCTATCACCTATATGTATAAGTATATAACCTATGTTCTATAATAGTATAATATTACTATCGAGTTATGAACAAAAAACTAAATTGTACTTACCATCCATACGCTAAACAAAGTTTGATGTTCGCTGCTTAAAATAAAATATAAATTGAAAATTGTAAATAAATATCACTTACCAGTGAGTTCACTAATGAACTATATCTATATATATAAATCAGTAAACGACGTACAAATGGCAAATCTAATGATGCAGATGATGTAAATAACTAGGGTTCGGAAGTTATCGGAGTTGTATATTGTTTTGTATGCTTTCGATTTATAGCAGACCAAGCTAGAAATCTGAGCTATACAATGTTGAGTATAAAAATGGAAAATTAAAAATGCATATTTTGCATATTTCTATAATTTTGGGGAAAAAGTGCATATTTTGTCCATTTTCATTGATTTTTGTACGTATATTTGTATGCATATTTAATAGTTTCTAAAAAAATTACATAACACAACGCTAATAACGCGGAAAAGTGCATCATTCATTATTTATTGTTATTTCCTATTGTCGACTAAAAGATATATACGTCTAAATTTAATGGTACAGTTCACATTTAATCTTATCGCGCTGGAAAACCATACGCCAAAATAATTTCTTATCGTGAATAATATTGAAATTTGACAGTTGTGTTCTAGTCTCTAGACACCGCGTGTAGTTCTGTTGTATCGCTCGTATCGTTTATCGTGTCGTGTTGTATTTGTTCAATATTATACACGTGTCAGATTTTATAGTAATATTTTATTTTATTAAAATGCCAAACAACGTTAATTTACAAAAGTATTTAAGAGAATACAGAGACGTATTTTCGTCTGACAGTGTTATTTTATTTTGTAAAGTTTGCACAGTTAAAGTGAATGCAGAATAAAAGTTTACGGTTACGCAGCATTTGAACACAAATAAACATCAAATGTTAGCAGCTCGTCTAAAGGCCAGTAAGTCATATTCATGTACTCAACAACTTTTTCCTGAATGTAACAAAAAGTCAGCCTTTTCTAAAGATTTGTGCAAGGCATTGATGGCAGCAAATATTCCTATTAACAAAATTTCTAACACAAAATTCTGAAAGTTTCTTGAGAAGTACACGCTTAACGCTGTACCTAGTGAAAGTACTTTAAGAAAAATATACATTGATGTTTGATACGATGAATGTATGATTGAAATAAGGCAACATATTACAGGGCAAAAAATATGGGTTTCAATCGACGAAATAACTAATGTGGAAGGAAAGTACATCGCAAACGTAATTGTAGGAACTTTATTGTTAGATGGTCCTGGGAAAATATTTCTTCTGACAACGGAAGTATTTGAAAAGGCCAATTTTTCCACCATTACTAAATTATTTGATAATGCCATGTTTTTATTATATCCTAACGATATACGTCACAATGTTGTATTACTATTTTTGTCCGATGCAGCACCATACATGAAAAAGCAGGTGACACAATTAAAGTTATTTATTCTAAAATAATACATGTAATATGCTTGGCACACGGATTGCATAGAGTTGTAGAACAAGTCCGTGTACATTACTCTAAAGTGGATAAACTAGTGTCAAGTGTAAAACAGATTTTTTTAAAAGCTCCTTCATGAACTGTATTATTTAAAACAATGAATCCTGGAATACCCCTTTCTCCATAACCGATCTTAACTCGTTGGGGTACTTGGATTGAGGCCACATCATATTATAGCAAATATTTTAGACAAATTCGTGATGTTGGAGGACAGCTCGATCCCAATGATGCTACATCAATAAAAAAAGCATAAATACTTTTTAACCATCATTTAATAGAACCAAATTTGATTTTTATAGATTCGAACTACGGTTTTTTAACAACGCAAATTACGCAACTTGAAACTTAGGGAGTTAAGTTATCGGAAACAATAGATGCAATTATACATACTGAAAAAAAATAAAAGAAGTAACTAATGAAGTAGAAGTGGCTATTCAGCAAAAATTAAGAAATGTAATGGAAAAAAATCGTGGACTCCAAACTATAAAGAAGATTTCTATGATACTGTCGGGAAGCAGCAAATCAATGGACGGACTGCCGGAAGAGTTGACAGGCAATGATTTAAAATTTTATAAATACGCTCCAATGACATCAACTGATGTTGAAAGAAGTTTTTCTCGATATAAAAATCTTCTGTCAAACAATCGTCGGGTATTTCACATGGAAAATCTTAAGAAAATATTGGTGGTTCAATGCAATAACTTAACAGGTATTATACAACATTATATATTTATTTCGTATGTCACAAATAATGGAAATATATTTGTTTAACTATTTTTTCAGTTCAATAAAATTTAAAATGTCAACCGGTTACGCGTCAAATTTCAATTTTTTAAATATAGGTTTTTAAAATTTATTTTTGGTATATATTGATAAATGAGTAATAAACTTTTAATAAATAAATAAATTTTTTTGCATATTTTACATTTTTTCATGCATATTTTATAATTTTTTCGTGCATATTTTGCCTTTTCTGTCTCCTATAACTTCCGAACCCTAGAAATAACAGTTGTATACACAACACGAAATAACGCCAAATTATGCCAATACGCCATGCTACTATAATGTGTAATTATCATCTAATATGTTAAAACTATTGGAATTTATATTATAATCGTTGACAATATAATTTATTTGTACACGGGTACATTTGATTTTTGATATCTATTTAATTATTAGTTATATTTATTATAAAATAAAAAAATACACCTATAAACTATAGTAAATATAACTATATACATTGAAGAAATATTTTAATAATATCATCTACAAAAATAGTTCTTTCTAAAACGCAGTAGAACATTGTACAACCGTCACAAAAAGACAAGTTTTTATATAAATAACAAAACAACACTACCGCGCGTTAATTTGTCCCGCAATGTTCGTAGAATTCAAAATCATAAAGTCATATCTCATACAGAACGCTGCTAATGATATAGTCGTGCACAAGTCCTCCATTACGAGTCACTCACATTATGTTTGTATAATATCAATTGGAACTTACGTCTACACTCAGGTTTACACGTGCGGTTGAAGAAGACGTAATTTTGAATTAGAAATAATTAATCGATACAGCAATTTGTATGTATTTTTAACAAGTACCATCGATGACTCCTAGTGGACAAGCGGAAGAGTTCGTTACAGTCGGTCTTAAGGCTCTGTGGAGCTTGCCAATCGGGATGTAGAAAGTATGATTGCAATGTCGTCGGAGACGAATAAAACGACGAAATGTAAGACGAAATGAGTCTTTAAGATTCATACGAGCTATGAAAATCGTAGGTTTTCATTTTAGTGCGCATTGAGTTAAAACTGGTATTTTATAATAAAAAAATAATGTATATTGATAAACGATAAATGGGGGAGAGGGATTTCATATTTTTTCATTGCATCGGGGGATGCACGATTTGTGTGTACACAAGTCTACACTATATATTATTAAAGGGATTCCACGATACAGTTTTTTTGGAGTAAGTTCTAATAATATACTGACTGAGTTTTATTCCAATAATAATTTTGAAAACGTGTTTGGATTTAAATGTTTAACAAATATTTATTCAAATTTTATTAGTTGAAACTCGAATCAGTTATTTTAACCACATTTCGATGATACATTTAACGATACACGTCTTTCCAATAATATTATACTAAATATTTTATACTGAATATATTATAAACTTAACCTATAACCAATATTTATTAATTATAATTTATAAATGCATACAAACAATTAAAATAACTACTGAACATAGTGATATTACAAGAGTTAAATTGAAACGGAGAAATATAATTACAAATATAATCAATGGCGTATATTTCTAACACAATTGAATCGTAATTTAAAACATAACCTAAATAAAAATTGGTTTGATCGATTTTGAGTTTCGAAAAAATTACTATACCAAAGTAAAGAAGACCTAATGATAATTTGTTTGGAAATAATGAAAAACACATTAAATATAATACACGGGCATATATACTCTAAGTCACTGTCCATTATATTGTATTTTATATATTATACCTTACTACAAAACTTAATGATTTAAATATGTAATTTTCTATATACACTGCTAAATTCAAATGTATAATAATTTTCTTCATAACCTCACTGATTATAACCAAAAATAGAATGGTCTGATAAGTATAAACCTAATACTCTCAAACATGTATTTTAACATCAAACACTATTATTTCTGATTAAGTTTGCAATCCATATTATCACACATTTTTTTCCAATTTTCTTTGCTTATAATAACTAGAAACCAATTAGTGTGTTCGTATTCTATTTTATTTTTTTTTAAATTTTATAACTTATACATTTGTATAGATGGGTTCGAATGTCATTCTTGAACCTGTCTAACATTTAATGTTGTGATTAAATGATTCTCGATGAAAGAAATCTGCAGTATTATATTATTATTTATATTATCAAGACTTTATAGCATTTGTTAATTATTATAGAATATAGATAAAATAGTAGCGTGAGCTACAAATTTATTTTGTGCGCCAGGGATTCCAGATATGAAATTTTATGCTGCTATTTTTTGCATATCTGAAGTATTTTAAATTTTTAGTGCTATTTTTCAAGTCTAGGTGTTTATTTTTTTTTTTTTGCTTATATAATGATTTATTTTGTATTTTATTCGATTATATTGAATGAAAAATAGTAGAAAAAATATATCATTTATGTGAATTTACGAGAAAAATATCCACATTTACGTTTCATATTATAATATACTTTTAGGTAACCCGCTGAATCGAACAGGATACAAATATTATGAATTCTAATCGATTGTACTCATATTATCATATACAAATAATAATTATATTTTATTTAAGGAAATTAATTTCTAATTTTAAAATAATAAATTGACACTTGATAATGTAAAGTGACAACTTATATGAACACGGTGAAAGAAATAATCTATTAATACTAAAAAATAAAATTAAATTGAATATTTAAATTATCATTTAAACAAAAAGAATAAAAGAATAAAAGAATATGTTAGATAAAGTAAGCTTAACTATAATCAATAAACTAAGTACATAATGAAATAAAGTAAGATAATTAATATTATTAATTGGATAAAGTATTTGACAAATTAAGTAAAGTAGTGTTAAATATATCTATATAATGAATTGAAATTCCCACAATCATAAGAACATTTGCTGAGGTATATAACATGTATTTTTTATTAATTGGTGAAGGATAAAATAAGGATTTATTTCTTGAATAGATTGGTTTAATCTAAAATTCAAAAGCTCAATAAGTTTAAGACAAATGATAATGTTATGTAATAATTTATAAAGCAATTTACAGTTTAACAAATTTATTCTTTTATCTAAAGACGTATCCTAAAAAACTACGGGGAATATTATATCCTGAATGAGGAACTTTTTCAAAATGGCATTTATATGATAAATATCTCAGAAAATTTTGAAGAATAGAAAAATTTACGTATGATTCAGGTGACTTTAAGGTTTTCAAAATATTATGAGAATTGTGTTTACGTTTTATTAACACATTTGGTTCGTTATTAAACCAAATAATGTATGTTAATGTATGTCTGCGAACTTTTGGTATAAATTTATTTATAGTATAATTAATAAAGCTGTATAAAAAAATCGATATCATTATAAATATAAGAGTTAAAATTAACTGTTTTAAACCAGTTAATATTACTTAAATAGCTTATAATGTTTATGTAATCACTAGAATTCTAATTCGAAATATAATATTCAAATTGTAAGTCTGAAGAAACTAAGTAATTGTTAGTTATAGATAATATGGAATGAAGGGGGGGGGGTGAAAGTCATAAAAATCATAATTTAACATAAATGTTAAAAATGTTAGTACCCCTGAAATTTTAATGGATTTCTTCCTAAGTCAAACATGTTCTCCATAATTCGTGGTATTTATGTAATACACCTACAGAAATCTATAATAACGTTTTACAAGGTGTAAAATAAAAGACAATATTTATTATAAATCAGAACTCATATTCGAGATATTAATTTTAAAATACCGAAACGTACGGCATGAATACGTACGGTATAAATATAAAAAAAAATTGAAGGGGGACACTAGCGCACCCAGGCTTATTCATTTTAAGATACAAAAAAAAAATTGTAGGGGGACACTGGCGCCGCAGGCTTATTCATTTCAAGATACAAAAAAAAAAAATTGAAGGGGGACTCTGGCGCCCGCAGGCTTATTCGTTTTAAG